>JAMYHX010000503.1:0-40720 GCA_025529335.1 Rhizopus sp. PT2906
ATATATTCACGAATGTATTACTTTGACCAAAGAGTAAATGAACTATATCCAGTTTATTTGCACTTATATTTCATTAGATAAAATGTGTCTGTTAAAAACCTTATAAGCAAAATATCTAAAAAAGAGAAGTTTCAGTAAAAGCCAAAATCAGTCTTTTTCTATTATCAGCGAGCGCTTTACTGTCTTTTTTGCGTCATTCTTTCTGAGAGCAAAACTCACGCGTAAAAAGCATAGTACCAGCACGCTGATTGCATACAATTCGTGTTGTACGTAAAGTATTTCAGGTACTTATCACTTGTTGAGTAATGAATTGCAATAAGAGCCCCTTGTGCTTATAGTTCCTTCAGGTTTTTAAAATGACATACCTGTACAAAGCTATCTTCAGTACATCTCTTTAAAAGAACTGATTATGACATAGAAGAAGCAATCTATCGGTGTTTATAGCTATACAATACTTTATAATATATGTATAGCCGAGGCCGCAGCCGGATAAACTATTTATTAGATGATTTGCTTTTGCTTAAGACCAAAACAAATTGATAGCTCTCTATTGCATTTATTCATCGCTGCTTACGCTGGTATTTGCCACAGACTGATCGCTCAATAAGGCTGTTCTGTTTTCGCAGCTTGTCTCGATCGATTATCAAAGGGAAGAAGTTTGTAAAATGGAACACAAACGGAGATTTCTTGTCGCACTCGCATCATTTCTATTTCTCTGCACATTCGCAAGTGTAAAGAAAAAGAGGGCATAGATAGGTACACATTCATATGGAGTAGAAATACATATTGAAGTTCATAAAAAGCGTGCTTTACAAACAATGTGCTTACCTTTACTTCATTGACAAGCCTCTCTATTAAATGACTTTCGGGCTAGCTGAATAAGTTTTTTTTTCAGCTTCTCAGTTTACGGGACGAAGAAGTCGGATTATAGTTTTCCTTACATGTATATGTACACATATATATTTATATTTATATACATATTCTTTGACACAATATGATCAAAGGTTTTCCCTTGAATTGCCTACTTGAGAACTCAATAGCAATGGTAACTCACCGTTCCCAAAAATGTAAAAACAACGTCGGCGGTATCCAGGGAAAGATTGTGTCGCCATAGCTACAATGGATTAATCTGATAATTCTTGTGTAATGATAAACTAGTCTCCGTTAAAATGAACCTGTTGCTTGATTAAATTTTTAAAAAAAACTATTTTATAATCGAAAATGAGGAACAACAGAAAGTTATATGTATTTTGTCTATATTCATTTGTCTTAAAGAAAATATGCTTTTACATTTCAGGTACAATAAGTAAAATTGGGCTTGTTTACTTTAACATCAGCAGCTTCGGTTTGTGAAAGAGTGTCTGGGGCTATAGATCAATCAGTTTGTGTAATGATCGACTACTGGTTTAGATGTGTAACAAAAGGGGTATTACAAGCTTCCGCGCAAAAAATCACGATACCTATCACAGTGAGATAACCTCAAAGATGAAGAAAATTGAGCTGAAAGCAGTGCTAGCACAGACTGTTTATAAGAAATAAAAATATAAAGTTTTATTACACATAATTAAATATACGATATTAACAAAATGGAAAGCAGATTAGACTTTGTCATCGTCTTTAAGCAACAAGAGAAGCATCTATTAAATTAAAGGGAATCAGAAAGAAAGTATTATAGAATAGAATATAAGCTTACATCCAATAACACCGCAGGCAACACGACTGCCAGAGTTACCAGTAGAATTAGACAAAGGAGTGCCACCAAGACCATAGTCATCTTTGCCAGAATGAACAACAACGGCACGACTACAAAGAAATACGAATTAAGAAAAACCATTTTCATTGTTTGATTGTCCTTACCCAATAACAGAATGGGCCATTGATAATTGAATTAGATCACTGGTGATGTTCAAGATGGCCAAGCCAGTGGTATTGTCAGCAACAATGTTACCAAGGTCACCAACATGTCTTACTTCGGCATCAGGGCCACCATGAGTTTGGTTGAAAGGATTGTAATGAGCACCAGTAGAATTACAGCCTATAAAGAATTACAATCTATTCTAAAATCGCGCAGTTTATCCAATATACCTTGAGAGAGATCGCCAAATTCATGAATGTGGATACCATGATCACCACCAGTCAAGCCAGTTAAGTTGGCATAGACTCTAGTAGGACTGTCATGACTTTCTTGACTAAAGTAAACAAGACCACTAACAGGGGGCGCGTAGAGATAAGCAACGGCCTTAATGGGTTCAGCGGCAACAAAGGAAACAGCAGCAGAAGCAAGAGCAATGGCAACAGCAGTAAAACGCATTTTTCGAGAGAAAGAAAGTGTAGGAAAAAGCAAAGAATAACAAGGTTTATTTATATTTGAATATCTGTACTACTCAGAAGTGGGGGCTTTAAAAAATCTGATAACTTTCAACTCATTCTTCTGCCGTCTGACTAATCTGAATCTCCTTTTTATCTGATCTTTTAATATAAAAATTTTTCTTTTATTATTAAATAGCTTAGTTGACTGGATCGCACCAGTTGTTGACAGGTAAACAAGATAAATATTTACAGTTAGGACAAATCTAAAAATAAATTTCATTGTGAGTGACAATGCGCATAATATATAAATATAGATAATTTTTACTGTGCTGGGATCATAGGCAGCATAGAATTGGTGGATAGACACAGCAAACAAGACGATCAAAGCGACCAAAGCCACAACGCGCAGTATCCAAGTGATGACTTTTACCCTTGTGGTCGCCATAGGGCGCATTGGTGCAACCGTCATTCCCAAAAGGATTCCAACAACGAAGCCTCCTATAGACAGTCATGGTTTAATTTCCCGCTTTCCTCCAATTTTCCTTTTTTTTTTTTACCAATGTGTGCAAAGTTATCGAGACCAGGCAATAAGCCAAGGACCAGACTGATGATGGTAGAAACCAATAAGCTCATCAAATCTCGTACTGGATGGGGTAATATTTTCCAATTGACGAGTACATCTATAAACATGTAGCCTATCAAGCCAAATAAAGCGCCTGAACAGCCCGTGGATGCGCTTAGATTTTGTGAAAGCATTGCAGACAGGACAAAGCCCCATATTCCTGATGCCATATACAATATAACATAACGAGGAGTGCCGAGTGCTCTTTCCAAATCAACACCCAATCTCAGGTGTGTCAACATGTTCATCAAAAAGTGAATCACACCTGCATGCATAAAAATCGGAATAACAAGTCTAAAGCTCTGATTGGGTATACCATTTGGGAATCCACCAAAACCACAGAGTTCCTCTACGGTACAAGTATCTGTTAATGATTGATAACAATTGGAAATACGTGTAGTTGAAGGAAAACTTGGGACAGGTCGAATACAGGGTGTGAATCTAGCTCCTACATTGACAAGTGCCTGTGTATAATAATAAGAATACAAGTTTTTGATTTTCTTCTTTGTTTTTCACCTGGAAACTAGGACCAATCATCGGATTAAATGGATTTGTCTCAACCACGCTTCCTGTTAATTGATGGAACTTTACAAATTCATAGATAAGCACACCAGCCATAGCAATAGCAGATAGGTAGCTAAAAATAGGTGTGTTAATGGGCCCAATTAAAAGCCTTAGTAAAGGGTGTCTATTGTGCCCATAAGGCAAAATAGCTGCTGGTGGTGCCTGGGGTTCTAATAAAGTGTACTGCTGCCCCATAGGGGGTCCTCCATAGTAATATTGTGGTTGTCCTGGAAGTGGAGGCGGAGGTGGACTGTAGTATCTGTTATCTTGCTGAGGAAAGTACTCTCGATTAGTTTGCTGTTCTAATGGTGTTCCAGTTGGTGTATTGTCAACTGAATGGAGCTTTTGAAAGCCATTACGTTGTTGCATCTCATGGCTGTCAATGACACCAGATGTATGATTGGGAACAGGTGGTGGAAATGTTGACATTTGATTGTAAATAATAATAAAAAAGAGAGAGAATATAAACGTTATGGCTTAAAAAGGGGCTGTTGTCGTTAATATAAAAAAAAAAAAGAAAGTCGCCAGAAATCTATTTTTGGTTCGTAACTATTTACATCTGTGTTTTGATGAGCTTAATCACGTCACAGTGCCAAGAAAATATGGGCTGCCAACTATTTAACAACTTGACTTTGCATTCGACAAAAGGGATGTATTACTTTATCCTCAGTTGTGCTGATATAAATGCTTGCTCTCCTGATCTGCTAAGAAAAAAGATTCATCAGTTCATATTTATACAATGACAGATGACTTACATAACAGCTGCAGTCAAACCGGACACAGTGACTGTAGCACCAGCCATGGCCTAATGTTATGGATATAGACACTTGTAGACAGTACATTATTTAGGCATGAACTGAAATGAATGCAGATATACGATATATAGAT
Organism: Rhizopus sp. PT2906; assembly: GCA_025529335.1. Classification (NCBI taxonomy): domain Eukaryota; kingdom Fungi; phylum Mucoromycota; class Mucoromycetes; order Mucorales; family Rhizopodaceae; genus Rhizopus; species Rhizopus sp. PT2906. The sequence continues at coordinate 4,385 of JAMYHX010000503.1, forward strand.
CATGTGCTTTGATAAAATAATTTGATTCTATTCATGTCAATCCAAAGAAGTAAATTCATGTATTCTAAAAGTATATATGCGGTACGACTTCTTTTGTACGGATCACACATCGTTTCTCATTTGTTTCTAAAACGCTTTCCTTACTCTCACTTATCTCTGGGCATAAGGACGAGGACGAGAAGGGAAGAAGACATAGAGCTCCTTGATTTCTTTTAGGTATGTCATATGCTATTAGTATACCGCATTTGGCCATTGTCAGCAGCTAGCCACGGGCCTTTCACATTCTACGTATAAGCATGGTTGACTATATTTTAGAATAGTAGAAATATCGGCAAAATAAAATTAAAGTGTTGTGCTTTTTATAGGTTGGCGCAGTTTGCCGAGCTGATAACAAATGGTTTCATACTTTCGCTTGCTTTGTAGCAATATAAGTTTTATTTCTTGCATAGACTTGAGGGACTGGCTGCACTATTTGTATAAATATTTTAGTGTTGTTCTAAAGTCATATAGTTCCAATAAAGAACTTTGAGACGTATGAAAGAAATAGGGTAGATGATAAAGCTATGTGTTTGCTTAAACGGATGTTCTATGTATTCACTGGTTTCTCTTCAATCTATGTAAATATTGTTTACATATTTGTCTTTTGTGATTTCTATGATATCATTTGACACATAACGTTAATACGATTGTTTCCCGACTGTGGAGAGATGGAAGGCGACCAGTGCAGTGACAGGGGAAAACCCCATGGAGGGTGAGCCAAGCTATTTCAACCTTGGCAGCAGAAAGTCCTGTCAGCAGTTGCTTCAAAGTTGGCATAGTAAGGATACATTTTCCAATTAAGGTAAAAAATAGCAAAAATGATGACAAGTGGGAAAGAGAGGCTACTGTTTTTTTTTAAAAAAAAAGTGCAAAAGGTATACGTTTTGATAAGGTGTATATGGAATCTTGGTATATACATTTGTACACTTTTGGCAAACTTTATGCTACACATACACGTAATAGGCGTTCCACAGTAGTTAGTTTCTTATCTTGGTAATACTTTAAGATCAATGTTTTGAGTGGTTCAGAAACTTCCAATGGAAAGCAAAAGGGTGATTGATTTCTAGTCCCTCATATCAAATGATCATTGCTCTTGAAAAGCACTTACAAGCTTATCAGTATTTCAACACTACTATGGACATAGCGATAGATGTAGTTTTCTTTTTTGTGGTGTGATCTATAAAACAAAGCTCTTTTCTTTCTCCTTGAATTAATCAAGGTACAGAAAATATGAATGTTAATATTGTGTCATACAAATGGCCACAGAATAGCGCTTTAGAATTAAGGGCAGTATTTCTGCATATATTAAGCAAGTATCCATTACAGATTCTGCAAAAGTCAGTTGGATAAAATGGCATATATAAAAGGCATTATTATAAGGAGAAATATGAAGCATAGGTGAGCTGTATCATCATCATAATGTCAGTTACAATAACAATCAGGGACAAGTGACATGAAATGGAAAAAGCTGAAAGATGAACATTGAAATGCCGAAAATTGATAAATATCTTGTTTTTCTGCCCTTCTTTTTTTTTTTTTTTTCTTCCTCTTCTTTACTTACACAATGCACTTGAATCAGAATCATAAACACCATTCATCAATAACTTCTATATCTTCTTCTATATCCAGCATTGACCACCACTCAAATTCATCCTCACATACATCATTAACTTATAAAAGATATTCAGAATTAGCGCCTACCAGACGATGGGACGACTCTCAATTAGAAATGGAGCTTGCTGAAGATGACCTCATTGAAGAACAAAGGAAAAAAAAATTCATCAATTCATCTCTCCGATTAAAACTTTCAGAAAACCTTAAATTTCGTCATAGTCACAGCAATAGTAACAATACACCACTATTCAAGAGACTTTATAGTTGGTTCACATAGGCCATTCTCTCTTATATTTATACCATCAAATATTCTATTATTCACCATGTACATATATATATATATATATTGTCTAATAAACCACTTTGAGTCTAGAACTGTCCTTTTGACGCGTAGCATCTATCATATATCTTATCTTGCATTAAATTGTGTGATTGAAAAGGTGTAAAGAGTAGCAACTGTAGCTAAGCAACGATATACGTTTAACATACTTTATTGAATCAATAATAAAATTGATGGAACCCCTTTTGTAACTGTACCTTTTATTTTGTGTAACCCTATTCACTTTTTAAGAGACCAATCGAAACAATGAAAAACTTAAATTCCCCTTTCTTTCTTTACTCATCATGTCAGTTCCAATGTATTCACCAAACAGCCAATCTATCAGTCCTTCACTTCAACCAGGACTATATGAGTACCTCTCAGAATTAGTTTCTAAGCGTGTCGCTACTATTAAATACATCAGAAAAGCACATGAAGGAAACACACATTGGTTCAACACTATTCTGTTGACAAAAGAGAATCTACAGTCAATGTACCCAAATTCAAAAATGGCTAAAAGGTAATAGATGCTGCCACAGTATGAATAAGAAAGACTAATGGAAAAAGTATTCGTTTTAAAAGAACATATAATTTTTATGCGCTGGGTCTTTCGTTAGGCGCCATTTTAGATATAACAAATCCACTTGATTACATAAAGGCTTTAAATCAAATCATGTTAGAATTCGAGAAACATACCAACGATGATTCAAAACAAAAAATGGTATCAGCACAATTTAACACCTCATTTTTAATATGATATTGATTCGTGTATGTTTATATAGAAAAATATCTTTAGAAAGAAAGCCGATCATTCGGATAATGCAAGTGATTATGGCTATCTGATACTGCCACATATCGTAAGTTTAGAAAGAGAGAGAGGGGGATTAAAAGGCACTCATATTATTATTAGCCGTTTGAAATGGATTACTTTGAGACCTTTTTTACATTGGTAGATATTGTCGCTGAAGCATATTATAAATTACTTGTTGGGACAGAAGGGCCCATTTGTACACAGGCTTTCTTTGAGCTGGTTCTCAAATGCGATGGAAAATTCAAGGTAAGGATAGGATGATAACAATAAAGATCAAGACAGTTGAATGGCAATGTATAGAAAATAGTTTCTATGGTTACAAAAGAATTGGATATCATAGCAAGGGAGGCTATTAAAGATGAACTGAGAATGATTGATCCCTTTTCACAAGCAACACAATCGAGTTTCCCAATTGAATTTGACACAAATGGAGATGCTTAAAAGAGAAAGAAATATATATCACAGGCACATATACACATATACATACATCATATATACGACATTCATTTTCTTATATTCATTTTGAAAAAAAAGTTTATAAACCTATCCTTTGTTACCCTCCTTTAATCACTCCTTAATCAACTGCTCTTTTCTTATGGCCCTGATTACATATAGAATAAATGCTACTGCTCCAGTAAGCAAGAGATAGTACACTTGCCAAGAACAAGTTTTGTACATGTCTTTTTTTTTATTTTTTAAAAAGCATAAAGAAAAATAAAAGAAAAATAAAAGAAAAATAAAAAAGAGGCAGAGATAACTGTCCATTATCCATTCCTTTTTACAAAAAAAGAAAAAAGCAAATAGGAAGAGAGAAGCGACTATGTATTAAAAAAACGCTCTTGGAGCAAGCCTAGGCTGAGACTTTCAAATGTCCTTACAGCAAGTTCTTCAAATGATTCGACTATAGATCCAGTTTCAGGTTTTTCATACACAGGAGAAGGTTTATCTTTATATTTAGCAAACTTGTCATAGTTAGGTGTTGTAGGTTTAAACAATTCCTTTTCTGTCATCAAGCGGAAGTGTTCATCCTCTTTAGGAGGGATCAAGGGCGAGCGGGTATCAAGAGGAATAGGTAATGATATCTCTCCCTTGTTACGGTCACCGAAGCTCCGTTTACTGCTATTCCTAAGCTGCTGAAGTAGTTGAGATGGCTGGTCATCTTTTTTTTTTTTTTGTTCTTCCTGCTTTTACCTTTTCAATGCCAAATGAAGCTGCGTCTTTAGACTTTTGCTTTGCAGCATTCATCTTTTTCTGTAACTGGCTCTTGAAACCAGAAAAAGAGAGGCGCTTCCTTTTGATGCTGAGCTCTTCTGTTGATCGACTATCTTCAAATGATGTTTCATATCCTATGCTGTCTGTATACACTTGTGATAACGTTGGACTGAAAAAATCTAGGTCGCTTGGGGTAGTTATAGCAGGTTTTTTAGGTACCTCAGGAGGAACCTCGATTGGACTGTGATGAGGAGATTCGACTGGACTGCTACAAATAATTTCAATTGGACTATTGCCAGTAGCTGTTTGCTCTGGCGAAAGAAAGATATCTACTGTATCGCTAGTATCATCGAAAAATACATTGGGCGTGACAAATGGCGTATCATTTCCCTGGTCAGTTAGTTGTGAGTCAGAAACTTCCGAATTTCTTCTAGTGTCATTACTGTCTTTGTAAGAGGATGCGGTTGACTTGGGTGAAAGACTGGAAAGACTAGTTTGAAAGAGCCTATTAATACAAATGTCTTGCAGAGTGTCTACAGAATCAAGCTTCTCTAGCGTATGTTCCGAAATATCTTTGTCTGGTGAAGGGTAGTTATGGAAAATGTCGTCTCTACCCCAAAGCTCTGGTGAACCCAACGATGTGTCCCTTTTTAAGGTTATAGAGAGCGGAAGTTTTTCAGGAGGTTTGGCTTTTTCTTCAGGGATAGCTCCAAGTTGATCATTTGATCCGCTAGACCAATTAAAAAAACCAGATCCACTGTTCCGCATACGAGTGTTGAACGATAGCTTGATCGATTTTTTCATAAGGAATTGCAGCAAAGTTCGAATTGAAAGAAGAAAAGAAAAAAGCAAAAGCTCTTTTTATACTCTACATAATTCTTCGTAAATTTATTTTACTAGACCTTGGCTTTTTTTCTGACATATTCTAATTTGGGAAATGTGATATGCAGAAAAAAGGATTGAGGGCCAAGTAAATTGTTACTGAACAGATCAAACCATCAAAGATCGATGACATGCCCGATAATGTTCTTTCCACTTTAGGCATCAACTGTTTCAGTATATTCCCTTATTTGATTTATATACAAAGAAAAGCTTTCTACTTAAAAGAGTTGCCTGACTCGATGTTACCCACTATTACAGAGTATATGTACATTTTAGTGTAATCACAATGTCAGGAAAAGTATGCGGAGATTTCTTAGACATAAGTAATATAATTTATCCTGAATTCATCCCTAGATACATTCACTTATCACTCGCCAGAGCTTAACTGTATCTTTATTAGATAAAAATTATATGCCTAACCTTATTTCATGTTTATTCTTCCATAGAAAACTACAATATTTGCCTAATGAAATATAAGTGCAAATAAACTGGATATAGTTCATTTACTCTTTGGTCAAAGTAATACATTCGTGAATATATAGATTCCTTTGATTGTTGCTATATGGCTTCTAAATAACATGAGCTTTCTTCGACTCTGTTTTTCCATGTTGTCGGTTAGTAGTTCAGAGAATAGGTACTAAAGCAGTAAGATGCAGTACGGCTGATAGATGTTGTTGGTTACAATAAAAGTAAATTAGAACGCTAAAGAAAATAGAGATATGCCGACACAAATACTTATATTCTTTACGTTCTCTACAATTAGAAAAGAGCATCAATTTGAGCTCATAGTTTCCCACACTTAGAATGTGATGCTGTCTTCATACCATATGCAATAAATAAATAACAACATTTCTTTTCTTTTTCTCTTTTTCTTCTTCTTGAAAAGAACACAAAAACCAAGATGTGGACTTTGTATAATCATATTTACCTTGACGTTATACGTTCAAAAGCTTTGTTGGATGGCATCATAGGTAGTGGGTAGAGGTAGATGTGCTGTTATTTATTCTTATCCCAATAGGAAAAAACTGCTCCCTCTATAAAATGGACATACTGTCTTATCAGTAAGAAAGAACGCTCATTAAAAGGTTGAATAATCAAATCAATAAAAGATTGCAAAGACGCGCATAACGAAATCATACAAACACAGAATGAGAGTAGGTCTCTCGAATGGCTATCTTCGATATCAAAATACGCGCCTATGTTGTCACAGCTTATCTTTTGTAAATGTGTATTTACCTTTGCGAAAAGATGCCAAATAAGCTTACAAATGTTTTCATCGTACCTTGACTCACCCTTTTTTCTTTCTTTGGATAATGGTAAAACAAGAGCAAGCTACTAGTGTTGACACATTACGCAACTTCCCTGTCATATCTTTCCTTCTTTTATAAATCTTCATAAGCGTATGTGAATGTACACTTATCCTGAGAAAGGACACTGCTTGCCTGCTTGCTTTCTTTTCCATATGACGTAGATAAACCAACGTCAGTAAAATAAGAATCAAAAGAGAGAAAGGAAAGGAAAGGAAAGGAAAAGGAAAAGGGAAAGAGGGATAAAGCCTTTTTTTTTTGTCCTTCTCCTTATTTTTGCTTGATCGACCAATGAGAACTAATCTTTGTTTGAAAGTATACGTTTCATGTTTTCTGTCCTTTTGAAGCAGATATCGCTTCAGTATGCAGAGTAATAATCATTCCAATGGTCTGATTATTATTAACAAGTTTTATGCGCTGCTTTTAGTTACTTTTTTAGAGACTTACATTAGATGACAAAAAACTAACCAGATCATACATTCTCTCTCAGTATTGCTTAAGCTTTACTAAAGCAATTCTCACCATGTAAGGAATTTTTCAACTACTACTACTGAACTATATGTGAATTCATGTGATGTATCTTAATTTATCAGCTAAATGAGGCTTCACAGAATTAATTGCATTATGGAGAAAAAATTACAGAAAGGCATGTAGTTTCAGCAATATCTGACTACAGTACAATTTACATACGAAGAAAACCAACTATCCACTGCGATAACCAAGAGTATAAAGATAGCCTGACAGACTATGAATGCGCGTCTGTGAATACTTTTAGCATACTATGGTCAGATGTTGGTGTGGTTAACAGCGCAATATATACTCGCCTGTTATTTACAATGTATTTATTGGATTTATTCGTCGACTACTAATATCAAATGGATGTCTTGATTATCCATAGCATTCGTAATGTTCACATTATCTTATTTTTCAACTTTGTGATATGCTCTTGGAAAGGTGTATTAGTAAGGGAGAGCAACAACTTCATTTAGTGAATGAGACGCATAGATAATACAGAAACCTAGTAGAACTGTGTATAATTCACACTTCTGAGATACAAGCAGTTGCTCATGAGAGATGTGTCCGTACAGCGCCAATTGCTATAGTAATAGTTGTCATGCCATCGCTTCTGAATATGAGACACGTATAAGGATTTATTTAGGCACAAACGATAAAACTAGGTCAATTTCTGTCTTGTAAGGATTGGGTAATGACACAAAAACTTGGATAGACAATCATAAACATGAAAGTTAAAAGCCAAGTAGTCCGGCACACAAACTTAATCTGTTGTACATGTTAAATAGCTTGCCGAAAAAACCCGGGGACTTTAGCAGCCAAGATTTTGCTCAATTAGAGATAAAATTGCTATTTTTCTGTAATACACAGATGAGATCTCTGTATATTCCAGTAGAAAAATGATACCGCTTAATGATTTCTATTATTAGTTTGTGTGATCCGAGAGAATGTTTGGGCCGCTGTGCTATGTAACATAAACATCTCTTGAGGCATGTTACAACTTGGCTAGGGCTGTATCTATACCACAAGAATGGCATCAATGAGTAGTATTTTTTTTTCTCTGACTATTTTAGTAGATGGCTCTGACTGATTTTGGTCAGCAAAGCATCAAATTCGTCTTATTGGCATGCACAATGCTTTCTGTCATGTCTATGGTCACTTTTGAAGATAAAGTATAATGGCATTTAATAACGAGATTTATTTGGTAGATTAGAAGTAATAGAGAGTAAAAGAAGCGACATATCTTGATGAAATTATTAATTAAGTGGCTAACGTTTTGTTTCCGACCACAAGTAAGGTAAAATGGTAACGCATGCAGCATATAATACAGTAAAGATCATGATAAAGCTGTGGTGAGCTCTTGACCAGCCATTACGTTTAGCTTCAATGTAAATTGCATGGAAAGCAACAACAAAGAAATGATATACAAGGACCAAAGGGCGCTGAATTAAGCCTGATAGTAAACCAACGGGTTCTTCAATACATATACCTCCTAATTGGAAATAGCTAAAGCAACCACGCTGCAGCACAGCCAAGTTATAGTCTTTTTTTTTTTAAAAAAAAAAGTTTGTTAGCACATACTCTAAAATATAAAGCACGTTTAAAATACCATCATTTGCCGCAAAAAGGCGATACAGGGCCATAGCGAGAACATTAATAGATGTGCAATATCTCTTTCTTTTCCAGTGGAACTTTTTCAATTGCTTCACGACTAGTTCTGAATCTGACAAATGAGGCACGTTTTCTGGTGATAACATTTTCTTGAGTATTACAACATCATTAAATGCTACTGTCATGCCTCCGCCAGTCAAGGGATGCCTTATGTTCATAGCATCGCCCAGTACAATCATTCCTTCGGTTTGGTTCATAGTAGGAGGTAAGAACCCATTTGGCATAGATCTTAGCCTTTCTGTCTCCAATGCTTCTAAAAATTTTGGCTATTACATAAATACCATAATCAGTTGGACTCTGCTACGTATATATTCATTGCAACTTACACGAATACTATCAGGTAGCTCTGGGGCGACCACTTGCTCCATGTATTTTTTCAAATCACCGTTAGAGGCAGAGGGTAATTTGCCGGGAATATCAACTAATATACGTGTATCATGCGTGCTAATTTGATACATAAGGATAGGAGAAGGCTTTGCAAGAACAACATGCCCATGGTTAGGAAATGGCAACTCCAAGTCTTTCATGACAAACCTATTTCATGGTTTAAAAGATCGCTTCCCTATACTATCAAGCTCAATCATTACCCTACAAAGTTTGATCTAACATCGGGTGTCTTTTCAGTGATCTCTTTTCTAAATTTCGAAAATATGCCATCACAGACAATTGTCAAGGGAGCATAAAACTGTATACTGACATCAGCCTTTTATGTTTTTTTTCCCCCTTTACCCTAATTTACCTTGAATTCTTGTCCTGATTTATCTTGTGCACTAACACCTACTACTCTATTTGCTCCTTCTATCTGATGCTCTTTTATCAGTGTGTTAACAGTAAGTTCTCTGATGTCCACACTATATAAAAAAATGGGGAGGGAAAATCAATAGGTATCACAAATAACATGGAACCATTTTTTTTTGGATAAAATGATTTACTTTTCGGTGGCCCTAGCAGCTTTTCTTAGGTTATTAATAAATCGTCCATGATGAAAGGACTTGCCAACAGCAGGCTTTTCTGTTAACTCGTCATTAGGATACGGAATATGGACTGTTTCTCCGTTATATATCACGCCGTAGCCATAGCAAGGAATACCATCGATACCTTCGACACAGTCTAAACACTTGGTTATCAGTTCACCGCCAGTGTTGTATTTCTTCAAGTGTACCTTGTAAGCCAAGTTCTTTCAAGGCATTGATTCCTCCAGGTTGCAGTAGCTCTCCAACGATTCTATCTGGTTCTGCAAGATCACGTTCAAGTAACAGAACCTTTCTGCCGTCTGAACCAAATGCTCGAGCTGCTGAGCATCCAACAATCCCAGCACCAACAATGATGAGATCATATTCTGTGATGGGCTCTGATGGTGACATTGTATATTTGGGCCTGAAATGAAGAAACAATAAAAAAAAAAGGCTGTCAGAATTTAATTAGGAGGGACTGAAAACTATCTGTTCTTTAAACTTTTTCCAATGGCGCACATATTTCACGTGAAATAATAAAAGTTACTTTATTCGCTTAAAGTTATTAGATCATCATATACACGTCGCATATGCTCTCTATGCTGGACTGTTTCTGGGTGAATGTACATACAAGCAGCAAGTAAGGATTTGCTGTAAAGACTATAGTTGCTAAATGCACTGGCATAGTTATAATTGTGCTGCTTCAATCTTGCATTTAATCTGCATGCTTTTCTATATATTGATACATATCCATAATGAAAGTTTTTTGCTACTGTTTTGGATTTAAAAGATTTGACACCCAGATCATTGCTTGAATCCTGAGGATCAATAATTGTATATGTTTTCCAATTCTCATACTTTTAAAAAGTTAACGTTTATACAAAGCTATACATCTTCTTTTTCTCTCTCTCTCTCTCTTACCTTCCTAAAGTACTCTCCTTCTCCTTGTACATCAATGCCAACATCATCAATATTAAATTTTGAGCCGTACAGCTGTAAGAAATCTGAAAAAAGAGGTGCAAGATTTTTCATGGGGTCTATCTGACGTGTAGCTACTTTTGGATGTCTCTGTTGCAGATATTACTACTATTGTTATTTGTAAGTCAACAATGGTATTTACCTGAAGAAAGCTGACAACCATACAGACGATAGCATATCCACCTAGACCGCCAGTGAATACTTCATTCGGTTCGTACAACGACAGAAAATGCTTAACGAGCAAGGTTAATGGACAAGCTGCAGGATAATCATGCAGCATTCTGTTCACAATACTTGCACTTCTGACCCCATTGTCTGAATTCATAACAATATCTACTTTGATATTGGAAAGCTTGTCTTCAAACTTTAATACAGGTACCTACAACAAAAAACATCAGTGGTCCCCTTTCTTTGCTTATTAACAGAAAACAAGCTTGCCTTGGCTTTCGCTATGAGCGTATAATCATCACAGATATTTGCTTCTCTTAGGGTTGAAGCTACGGCGCGTAAAGTGAAACGTGGTGTTGGAGGTGAACATCCAATACTGATATCTATATCACTTTTTACGCATTGTAAGAATAGCGTTCTGTTATATAATAATTTGTCCTACCCAGAGAAAAGGTAAACGCCAGTAGCAAAGCTTCCAAACACATCGACTCCTGCATCTGGCCATCTTTTGTGGATTGCATTTCTAATCCGAGTGACCAAGAACTCCCTCAGTGCGATCTCGTTTTCTTTAGGGGCAATGTAGTCCACAAATCGTTCTACTTCTTTTTGATATCTATCATTATACGATCAGCAACCATTTACAATTGATATTTCCCACTTACAACTGAGCCACGCTGACTTTATCTTGATGGGTGAATGGATCAGCACAGTGCATCCAAGGATATAAGTAATCGTATTGAGTATCGTAAACATCAATATCACTTTCATCCTCTGGTTCTCTTTTTTCTTTCAATTCTTGTCTCTCTTGGTATCTACGCTGCTGTCTGCTCACTTTTGGAATGGGTATAAAGTCTTCTTCGATAGCATTAGGACTAGGAGAGCGATCTATGAATGATATTATTTCTCTGTTATTGGATCGTATATAAAGATCGACTACCATCACTTATCAAGCTGCCTTCACTTGAATCTATCCTTTGTCTAGTGTTTGATTGCTTCTGCTTTCCTTTAAATTTTCTCTTGCTCATTTATAAGATAAAAAAGTAGATACAACACACCTATACACACACACACGGCGCGCCGCTTAAAGAAAAGGGGGGTTTTGCTTCACAAGCCACAGCTATCATGCGGTGGTGACACAAATCCAAAAAGGGAAGGACTTTCGACATGTTGACATCCAAGAGTCTTTTTCTCTCTCTCTCTCTTAAAGGCATGTATTAGTATCATTGGACATACTTTGGATTTATATTGGATTATTTTTGCTTCGTTTGTTTTATTTTTAAGAGTTAAAGGCAATAACGATCTTATTAGTAGAAAGAATGGCTGGCATGGCGCGTTTTGTTAAATAGTATGAGTAAGCCCTTGCAAAGATATGCCAAAGACAAGAATAACGATTATCAAAGTTTTACTACTGTCTAGAACATTCACATATGAGTTTTTTAGCCGGTTTTAAATGCTTATCCTTCGGGCGTAGTAGGTATTTAAAAAAAAAAAAAAAAGACAAAATCCCCCCTCATGAGCTAGAACAGTCCATTTTGGATGCAATTGATCAAGAAACATCTCTTTAGTATCAAAGCGTATCATCCTTAAAGGTATTAACATAATAAAAAAAATACGCTAGTAGAAGATTATATTGGGTAATCGAGGAAGGATAGGTTGTATCATTTTAATTTATGTATTTCAACCTTGGCAGTATCAAGCTCTGCTTGTAGCTGTTTTTACAGTTAAAATAAGGGAAATTTGATGTATGTACGCTGTTTCTAATTAAGGTAAAAGTATAGAAAGCTCGTTCACTTTTTTTTCAAAAAAAAAATCGAGACATTCACCTTTTCGATTAGTGCAACATCAACTTACACCAGATTGGAATTTTGACTTTCCAGAAACAGTGCAAATGGTCCCTGGCTTACTTTGCTGTATATCAAATAAAGTTACAGCAAAACGATGTGCCACAGACAGGGTCACAGGAACTAAACCAAAAAAAAAAGACATCCTGTTCTACAAAGAGAGAAAGGAAAAAAAAATAAAAACAAAAGTACGCCGTAGTTAACTGGGGCGTCAGTTGAAGATAAATAATAGGCGGGGGGAAAAAGGATTGTCTGTGTAGTTAGGATAGGATATGTGTGTAATATTTATATAATCAGACTATACAATCTCACACTGGTTAAGAAAGGTAATAGACATATTAGATACCATTGATAGATAGATAGAGAGAGAGAATATTATCCATGAAATCAGCATTACATGTAAAGAAGCACAGACTATTGATCTAGATGATGGGTATATCGGGTTACTCCATAGAGCATATAAAGGGCTAGAATACTTATTGTTTATGTTTGTTAAATGGTATAGTACCAAACGATGAGAAGGGGGAGGGGAAGCAAAGTAAACAAACAAGGGAACGCCAAAGCTAAGTAATTGTTCATATGTGATGCTATTCCTAAATCATCTAGGATTAGCAAGCAGTTTCCTGTCAAAGTATAGAGCAGGTGCAACCCTATGCTATGCACATGTTATGGTGCACTTATAATTTGTTAGTTTAATAAACCTAATACCTGCTAAACATTGTTTGCTTTCTTTTTTTTACATAAAGCAAGAAGAAGCGACAATGGACATTTATACGAATGTTTTCATTTAATAGCAAGAAAAACCTGTTTTTTGGTGCCTTATTTCTTCGTTACTGTTTACAATATGTCAATAATGTCATAAGATTTATTATGTGCCTAAACTATCCAAATGGCACAGGTCATACTAATTTACCGCATTTGGCGTATTTATTCGGCTTTACTAATAATGAAATGCCACAATAAATAAAGTAACGGAAGATCGATACAAAAAAGAAAATCAAAAGCACAGAATTAAAGTTAAGTAACCTTGAAATTTTTATACCAAAAGTGACATCAGTACATATCCGCAGACATACCACATATTGGTAGACATTTGCATATACAAGGAAGGAATACGATGAGATATAGACAAAAGCAGAGACATAAATCAAACGAGAAAGAGAGAAAGAAAGGAAGTATATACATATATATATCTGTGCGGTATATACGTACAAAAGGAATAAAAAGAAGGAGATCGCTACGGCTCCCCAAGCTCAAATCCAATATTATTTCCGCCGTGATATATAAATAACCTCAAATTATTTTCAACTCTTCTTTCCTTCCGCACATCATTACTATGTCTCAGTATATCAAACCTTTAAACCTACAAGGCGGTGAATGGTAAGCAAAAGAATGAAATAAGAGAACATGTGTCTTATTCTTTTTCTAGTTCTTGGTGTGGTAAATACGGCCATAAAAGACCCACCTGTCCATTACTCAAGTAAAGAAAAGAAACACCTTTACTCCATATCCTATTCGCTTCTGTATTCGCTCTTTATTTTTCCCGTGACATTATCATTCACCAACACTCAACTCTTCCAAAAAGCAAGAAAAATAGATTTTTTCCTCTTCCTAAAAGCAATCCCTTGTATATACATAAATTCATATAAGTCGTTGTATTCTTTTCCTATGTCCTAAAAGTATCTTCACAATAAAAAAAAACTGTTAATATGTGTATTCCTTTTATGGATTGTGTTGCATTCATTTATAGCGTGTCAATTTCAATTCGTTTTCAGGTCAATCGAGATGACAGGTTAAGGTTTATGTTCCATAGGGATCAGAGAACAAAACATTCTTTTAGGCAAAAAAAGTCATCCACAAGTATTTTGTGAAACAATATTAAAAGAAGGAGAGGATCACTTGGAAACAAGAGAGATTCATACATACAAAATCACCACCATCGCTTTATTAATCCCTAGCTTGTCCTTTTAGGGGGGGAGGGGATTTCCTTTTGTATATGTAAGATAGTATCCTTTGCCTTTCTCGGAATCGGAAACGATAGTCTTGACACGAATATCACATTGTTACACCAAGATAAATAAACATAGCGCCCACTGTAGTTTTTGGGTGCTACAGATAGCGCAGCTAAAAAAAGGAGATAAAAATCAGTCTATTTAAAATGGAACATATGATACGTTATATGTTAAAATAAGCTTGCTTTCAGAATTGATGTTTTGTTACACTATGTTACCAGTTGAAAAAAAAAAAAGAGAGAGACTTGTAGCCGTTTCCCAAGGTGGAGGCTACAAAGGATCGACCTCAACTTTTAAAAAAGAGTATGATCGAATTACAAGTAGGGCTTTTTGTAAATAATACTAGTAAATCTAGCGTAATACTATTGTTAATATATATGTTGCTCATGTCCAGGCAGTGGAAAAAAGGGGACATGGTCTGGGCTTTTGCATAACTTTGTTTGCTCGAAAATGATAAATGTCATCCAAACTCAGTCTGTTCCATTTCACAAATACTTGGCCGGAACCGCTGGCGTTTTGTTTTCCCTCAATCTCTAATAAGGTCGGCGATAACAGCAATAAAAGAAAAAGGCATTTCGTTTGTTCGCTCGAAATGTAAGTACCTGATGGACCGTGCTGTCTTCTGTTTACTACTTTTTATTGTTTAATGTTCATTGTAATTCAAGAGTTATTCTATTTGCTCAATTGAAATAAATGAACAATGTCCCTACTCGCTTCTAAAATACCGCGTTACGTCAAAAAAGATTCCTTCTTACTATGATTCAAGCTGAAATCATTATAATTCTCTATTCCTAATTCGAGCTCCCTTTATTCATGTCATTCTCTGACAAACGTCATGTATTTCTTAAGAATTAATTCAAGGCAAAAAAATTTACTACGTAATGAACTAAAAGTACGTTTATCAAAGTCCTCCCCACCGTTTTTTAATTACTGTTCCCTTGATCCGTTATTATTTCTTTTCCCGCGAATCGTTGTAAACTTCTTTGGTTAGTTTCGATGGGGTTGTTCTAGGTCGTACATAGAATACCTCTTGCTTGTGAAATTCAATAAAGAATAATTTTGTCCTGGTGCCTCATCCCTGTCCTTCATCATACTCCGGAACAAAATGCTTCTGATCCCATTTTGACACTTTTACATTTTGATACAGTTGAGGCAACACAGAGCTCCTCCCCCGAGACATGTCCGAGGATGGGTGCCACATGCCGTCATTTACAGGTAACAAAAAATTAAAGGAATACGAGCAAGAGTGATGCCTATCCTGTCTGTAGGACGCATAATGTCATTTTATGCGCTGTTTTTGTTTAAGCTAAGGAAGGGAAAACGAGAAGAAAGCTTTGGCCACACTAATGTTGAAAGCCCGATAATCATATGACCAAAGTTTCTATAGCAATTCTACATTTTAAAAAATCTCCGAGAGAGTTAAAAGTAGAGTCAACGAGGGTGTAGTCGTCGTTTATTATGGTTTGATGATACAAGAACAAGTCGGAAGCGGTGTGTTTTATGTAAAGATGACAAGTGCTACGGAAGGGTAGCACGTATCACTGATTTTCACTTGAATTAATGGGTCAAGGCAAAAAGGCAAAGCACGGGCCATATTTCCATCCAAGTCAATACGAGAAAAAATTTTTTCCTACCCTTTCTATGGGGGGAGTTTTCAAGGCAAAAAAAAAGGGGGAAGGGGGGAAAAGGAAAGAGAAGGGGCTTAAAGAAAGATCACATCAAAAAGGAGACAAGGGTCAACAGGCTTGCGGTTCACTTATCACGTTGGAACAACAAAAAAAGAAGTTCCCTTTAAACTTGTTTTATAAACTTACACGATTTCATTCCTTACGCCTTGTTTGCATCATCAAGATATAAAAAAGGGTGTGCAATAAAGGGGGGGGGACACGAGTTACGATTGTTTCAAGTGTACAGCAATGGGTTCTCCCTGCATATGCTTGGAACATTAGATGTATTATGCCAATGTAAATATCCAAAGAGACCATTCATTTATCAATAAAGTAATTTCATCTTAAAATACAAGGAAAACGCACGCAATGATCAAAAGTAACAATCATACAATATGAGATCATTTCCACACTCGATTGACGTATCAGTAAGTATATAAAAAAAGGAGAGGGGATGATTTTAATGAAAATCGCTTTCTTCACATCCCCTTGTTTCTAAGTTAGTCTCCTTTTTATATAAAAACGATTTCTTTTTTATTTCTTATTTATTCTTTCAATTCCTCTTTCTTTTTTACTGCCGGAATATATAAAATACATCAAAGATAACTAAAGTAGCTGCTTCCATCATCTCTCTTCCTTCTTCTTTTTGTCAATGACATTTGATCGAACAAGAGAAGAAGAGGAGCCCTCCTCAATGTTATTTAATAACGATTTATGGACACCGCAACCCATGACGGACTATAGTTCGACAAATATGCAGTTAGATATGCCACTGCCGGCAGTGTCATCTAACAACAACAACAACAACAACAACAACAACAGTAGTAACAACAGTAACAACAATAATAGCAATAACAGTGCATTACCCAGACCTGCAGTGAACACGACTAATCCATCGACCGCGCCTCCACCACCTATGCTAGATCCAACCAAGATTTATCACCCTGAGTGGGGAGTCATCAAGGATCAAGACTTTCATCCGCTTACGTTGAAACATCAGCGAGATTTAGAGGTTCTTTTTCAAAGCGGATCTGCTATATCCGACTTTTACTTTTGGCAAGCCAATCTGGGCGGATATTGTATGGCAGACATGATACAAGGTAATGATAAATGTAAAAAACACGAGAGTCAAAAAAAATATTTATTATCCCCTTTAGGCGTCGTTGTTTCTACTGAAGGAGCATTCGTACTCGAAAGGAAGATTGTAGAAGGCGCTCCACACCCAGGTAGAAGAAAGAAGAAGCGTGGTTTAGGATGATGACTTCTTTTTTCTATATTATTATTATTATTGTTGTTGTTGATCTCGAACGGGATCTATAAATACATATTAGTACAAGCTAAACAGAATAATAATAATAATAAAAAACTCTTTTTACCAAAATAAGGATGTGCCATGGCTTCTTTGGCAGTGGGTCTGTCCTGATGATCATATTGCAGTAACTTGTCTAATAAATCAAGTACTTCTTCTGAGATATACTTTTTGTTTTCTTCAGTAATAAATTTACTCCAAGGAGCTTGTTTGTATCTAACTGGTCATGAGTATCCTGTTTATAAGAAAAAAAAAAAAAGGACGAATAACTTACGTTCCCATAATTTTCTTTATACGTGGGTCCAATGTCAAATTGTATTTCTTGAGGTACATGTGCAATTTCTCTGTACCAAGTACTTTGGCAATCTTGACCAGTTGATCATAATTATCACTACCACTAAAGAAAGGATCCTTGCGAAATATCTAGTGTATAATGGATGAGCAGCCAATTTTTAATTGTCTTATATATCTTGTTTACCATGCCAGCGAGCATACAACCAAAACTCCACAAGTCCAAGCTGTAGTCATAATAGTAAAAGTCCACTAATAATTCAGGGCCTTTGAAACAACGTGAAGCCACTCGAACATTATATTTTTCTCCTGGATGATAAAAATCGGCTAATCCCCAATCGATCAAACGTAACTAATAAGTTATCAATTGATATACATATACACATACGTCATTCTCTTTATCCTCACCTGTCTTTTTTCATGATCAATCATCACATTATGAGGCTTGACATCACGATGCATGATACCCATAGAATGGCAATAGTCGATTGCTTTTAATAGTTCAAGCATGTAATAACGCACATCAAGGTCAGCGAACGTTGGATACAGGACGCGAAAATCGGTATTATTGACACTTTCAAAAATTAAGGCAGGTACTTTGGACTAGATATGGATACTTTTAGTCTTTTTCTTTATATGCATGTATATATATATGTATATATATATATATCCTACTTCAGGGTCACGAACGATATCCAATAAACCGATGATATTAGGTCCACCTGTCAGGTTTTGTAAAATCTTTATTTCTCGTTTAATCTTTTTCTTCTTTACAGGTTTCAATACTTTAATAACGCAGTTTTGCTGATTAAAAGCATTGATACCTAAAAACACTTCTGAATATTTTCCTCGGCCGATCTTTTTCTTGATTTCATACATGTCTTGTGTGCTAATGACTCATCAATCTCTATATATGTTGCTCATCTTTTTTTTTTACCCCCATTTTACTTGAAGTGATTCATAATCATAGTATTCTTTGGGCCGATTTGTATTAACATAGGCATATGTCTTTGCAATGCTGTCACTCATCTCTTTATCACTCACTCACTCACACACAAACAAGAGTAAAGAGAGAGAGAGAGAGGGAGAAAGATGGGGGCTGAGGCGTATGTGGAAAGTTTTTTATTCTTTAAAGTCCCGAAAGTTTGTCTGCATTATAATTGGACAAGCTTTAAAAAGAAAAAGAGACGGATTTTGCCCTGAATTTTTATTTATGATAGGCTTAGCGATCATTATTGCCTTGCTGATGTTGTTGTTGCTGTTGTTGATAAGGATGATCCGTCTTTACATTAGCTGGAGATGTAGGAGGCTGATGTTGTTGTGGCGGCTGATGGGGATGCTGCTGTTGGTGGTGATGGGGATGTTGTTGTTGTTGTTGTTGTTGCTGTTGGTTAGTCCAATAGTTTGCAGGATTGGGTGGATTAGAAGGAGGGTTATTGTTGGCACTACCAGGATATGCAGATGATTGGGATTGATAAAATGGATTTTGACCATAAGGAGGGTAGCCAGATGGTGGCATACTACCCGGATATCCAGCAGGAGGAGGAGCAGTAGCAGCAGCAGCAGCAGCAGCAGCGGCAGCAGTAGTAGTAGTAGCAAGGTACCTTTGATTGTAAGCAGCAGGCATGGGCATCGGTGGTTGTTGGTATTGTGGATACTTTGGACCAGGTGGTCTAATCGCAGGCTGTGGTTGTCTCATCGTTGGTTGTGGACTTGGACTGGCAGTTGTGCCCACTTGTGGTGATAATGGCTAAAGCATGATGAATATGATTGAAACAAGATATTATATGTATTTCTTACGTTTGCATCACGAGTCCTATTATCTTGACGGTAGTTTGTGTTATTTTCTTCTAATTTTGAGTCCATAGCTCCTGTGTTAGTGATTGGCGTCTATATTTAAAAGAAGGTTATGTCATGCTTCTTTCTTTATTCAAAATTTACCTCAGGATCAGGTGTATTTAAACAGGCTTGAATAAGGTTTTTACCCTCAGGCTTTGTCACAATGGGTTGAAGTTTAGTCGTAGTAAAGGTATAGACGAGTCCTGTCTCTGAGACGACAAGCAATAACACCTGTGTGCCTGTCAAGGTGCTAAGCTCATAAGCCTATATAACAAGTAAGTAAAGAAATACGCGTATGAATATATAAAGTATACCTTCTTCATGATACCAGCTTTACGTTTTGAAAAAGTAATATGTCTTCTGTTTTTATCTTCAATGTACTCAATCTTGATTTTTCTTCTTCCATTACGTCTTGTTGGTTTATCCTCAGAATCATCAGAATCTTCTGGCTCTAAACCTTCATTTGGCTTTTGACTAAATAAAAGAAACCCATATCAGTATCAAAAAGGGGAAATATTATTTCTTTTTTGGCAATTATTACGCTTTTATATTTAGCCCGTTTGGTAACATTTTTGGTGTGAAAAAGAAAGGGAAAAAAAGATGATTTCTTTACTGCAAAATTTATTCACGCAAAAAAAAAGGCAGTGGCTTATTTTCTATTCTTTATCTTTTTTTTTTTTTTTTTTACTAAACAAAATGACAGATCAAATAAGTTTATTTAACAATCGACTCTCTCAACAACTTGCAAGTTTACAAGAAGAATATCAACGTTGGAATAATTATAAAACAGATTATGACGCGCTTGAATCCCTCTTGAAGACATTACCAGATAATACAACAAGAAATGCAATGGTAGGTTTTTTTTTCTTTTAATTTATGCAACAATATGTAAATTATATTCAATAGATACCTTTAGGGAAAGTGGCGTTTATGCCTGGAAAACTTGTACATACAAACGAAATACTCGTCCTTTTGGGTGACAAATATTATGCAGAACGTTCAGCCAAACAAGCGATTGATATCTTGGGTCGACGCAGAGAATGTATATGCAACAATGACATCCATTGTAAATAATGTACACTGATGACAATATATAATAGATGTTCAGGAAAATCTTAATCTGGTAGAAGCTCAATTGAACAGCCTCAAAGCAAAGTCCAACTCAATATTGGAATCAGGCATATTAGCAGAAAATCAGGCAAGTATAAAAGCCAAGTTCATTCCTGTGCTTTTTTTTTTTGACACTCTTTCTAATAGTTTAATGAAGAAGGATTGCCCATTATGGAAATCAAAGAGGAATGGCCAGAAGATGTGAAAGAAGAGAAAGAAAATCGAAAGGGAACTCAAGTGAAAGTATCATCGACAGAATTACCACCTTCCGTTCAACGAGCTCGTGATTTGATGAATCAAGATGTAAAAGAGAAATCAACAGATGAAAATAAAGCACTGTTTGACATGTTGGATGAATTGGAAGAGGAAGAAGAGGGAGAAAATGAAGAAGAACATGTGGGCAGTAAAGGAAAACCTTGGTTAAAGAAACTGAATGAGGACAGTGATCAGGAAGAGGATGATGAGGAGAATGATGATGATCGATATGATATGGAGATATCAGAAAGCATTTTTGATAGATTGAACGAGGAAAATGATGAAGAATATCCATTAGACGGTATTGTGGATCAAGATGATTTTACTTATTATGATCAGGAAACACTCGAGGACGATACATATGAAAGAAGTACACCCAAGTTGATTACAAAGCCAAAGAATAAAAAGAGTGAAGAAAAAAAACCAGAAAGCAAGGTTCAGCCTATGCAACAACATGTAGCAGAGACAACACAGGATGACTTGACAATAGCATCTAAACAGTTAAATGATGAAGAAGAAAAACCAAAGAATGAAAAGAAAAAGATGAGCAAATTCAAATTAATGAAGCAGCAGGAGCAAAATAAAGGAAAGACAAAGGAGGAGACTCGAGTAGAGAAGATGCCAACAGAGAAAACATCAGAAGAACATACGTCAAAAGATAAGCCCAAGAAGGTATCAAAGTTTAAAGCAATGAAACAGCAAGAGCGTGATGAAGAAAAGGAAGGAAAAACCAAGAAGGTATCATGGGGCGCAAATACCACAGTGATCGAACACGAAAATTATGATGCTCCATCTGTGATATCACAATCAAGCAGCTACTCAGAACCTGTAAAAAATGAAAAAGACGCTACAACAATGATCCGATCACCAGCCGATATCTTTAAAGTCATACGTCAAACACAAGAAGATGGTTATCCGTCATTAGATGATGACGATAATGGACAAGAAAGAACGCTTGACCCAATAGACTTGAACGAACTCATCGAAGCTGCTCGAGAAAAGCGAGAGCCTTATTATAGAACAACAGACACGACAATGATACATATGCCTAGACAAATAAATCACAGTGATGACGATGATGATGATGAAGAAGAAGAAGGAGAAGGTAGTATCATTGTAGCTAATAAGAGTAAATTGGACAACAAGATTATGAAGGGATCTGTCATGGAAAGAGACACCGCACCTGTGGATATGGAAAAATTGGAAGATGATATGGATCTACGAGAGGTATTTCTATTGGCTTATTGTGATTTACAACTAACTTCCTTTCTCTCCTAGATTACATCTAAATATCATCAAAAGCGACAACAACTACTGGCAGCAACAGGTAGTTTGTCATTTGAACCAAAGCCCGAGATAGAAGTCTTTGAAGAAGAGCTACCATTGCCAAGAGAAAAGAAAGAAGAAAAAGAAGAAGAAGAAGAGCAGGTTGTGCCGAAGAAGATATCAAGGTTTAAAGCAGCAAGACTTGGCTTGGTAAAAGAAGAGCATCATTATTAATATTTCATTCTATTGTTTATTCTTTTATGCATTTTATTAAAATGGTTAATTGGATGAAATGTCATTGTTGCTATTACTATTATTACTATGATTACTATGATTATTATTATTATTATTGTTGTTGCCATTGTTTGCTACTTCTAATTTTAGCTTTTCCCAAACGCGTTTCTGTCTTTCTTCTGCATTATTTGTATTGTTCTTATTATCGCCATTGTTCTTCCTAAAGAATATGAAGGTGATTAAAAAGAACAAAGAATCCAAACAAAGGAAAACTTACTGCTTATAATTGTATGTACATTGATCGAACAATTCAGGGTCCATATCCATAAAACTTTTCAAGGCAGTATACACCATAGAGTGTATATTTCTATTCCAGTGTTCTTGAGAGTATGTATAAAGAGGATCAAACATGATTGGTAATATGTCCTTCACATTTTCATGTATTAAACTCAAGACGTAATCGTTATTCCACAGAAACAGAGCCCGCTCTGCTATCTGAAAATGAGTGCTTGCTACACACTGGGCTATCTTTTGAAAGACTGGGATCTTGATCTTTTGAAATTCGTTATTGTCACATATATCCAAGATTTCCTCTATTGTGCTTATAAACATGACTTCTTTTGCACTGTTGATCTTGGGCCAGTAACGTAATAAATTATCAACAACCTATCAAGGATGATATAAGTAACCTAGTCCTAAATCACCCAATTCACTTGCCTCTTTTGTGAGTGATGGGTCCTTTTCTAAGAATTGTACGACACAATACGTTAATTGGGCATGGTACATGACAAGGGAAGGTGGTTTATGAAGTGGCATAAGAACACGTCTAAGAAACGTTTTGTGCTCTTCCTTTAAAGGTAAAGCAAATCCATTGATAATACTAATTCTTTCATCAGTTCCCTCATTCTATATGTTATAGTGTGTGTTACCTTCCCAATATTTCCAACAATTCAGCAATGCCATTAAACCTTTCAGTTTCATAAATAAATTGAAAAAAGAGGTTATTGATAGACTTTCGAATGAATGCTCGAAGACCCAAGAACTTTCCATAGAGTCTATGTAAGGTTGTCTTTAAGAAATCTCTTTCTCTTGGATCTTCGCTATCAAATAGCTCCAACAACTAATAAAAATAAGTATCATCTTGATACAAAAGTGAATAACACTTGCCTGTAAGATGAATCTTTGATCAATATATCTTTTGGCGATATGAACATTAAAATCAGGCGATTCTACAAATCTTAAAAAGAATTCGTAAACAAGTTGAAGATGAGGCCAAGATGCTTCCAATATAGGTTCGTCTTCCTCAGGATCATATCCTTCTTCTTTGTCTACCGCAGGTGGAGGAATGGTACGAAATAAATTGACAGAGACCTAAAAAGAGTAAGGGGGGATAAGGGATATATACTTTTAGGTTTATGCAGTAAGATGTACCATTTTAACCACTTCTGGATAAATGACATCTGTAATAGCACCCTTGGTGGTTGCAACAAATTCCAACATATCTTGTAATGCTTGACGTTTGATTTCTTTTCCTTTTAGATTTGAATCTGGATCATTAAAATCAAATATAACCTGACATTGAGCAAGTTTCTTTATGAACAACTCTGTTCTCTTTGCAGGCAAAGTTTCTTTAAGAGATATTAATAAAGAATATGTGTTAAGTAAGAGAAGGGTTTACCCTTTAGTGATGGTAATCTTTCTAATTCTACGTTTTCTTTTGCATAAAACCTTGATGATTTTTGCTTTCTGGGCACCTTTCCAATAGGAATCGTATCCTTGGGCGCGCCTTTTAGCCAAGCCATAGCACTTGCTGGTTGTTTAGGTATGTCTCTCTAAAGAAAGTATTACGATGAGTTTGTATTTATATTTAATAAATTATTACATTGAGGGATGTTTTATCAACAAATACAGCAGTTGTTGCTGGAGTATGGACAACGGGTGAGTTCGGTGAAGTTACTGCAGACGAAGAAGAGACGGGTAAGATATTTTGTATGGAAGCGCGAGACAGAAGAGAAGGTTTTGAGTTTGTTGTTGTTGGCTGTTGTTGTTGTGGTGGTGTGGTAGTTATTATTGGGGGTGGCGCATTGTTATTGTTATACTTTTTGGCGTCATTGCTTAATTTATGTTCTTGCTCTTCTTGTTTTTGCTGCTTTGCTTGCTGTTGTTGTGTAGATTTATTTCTTGAGAACTGAAGTGTTTTGTATGTGTGTGTACGGTTTTAATAAGAACGAAAAGACAGGCTCATATCAACTTACTGCAACTTTTATTCCTTTTATCATTTTATAATACGCCTCTTTGTCTCTTTAAAATATAAAAAAAAGAAAAGAAAAAAAGAGAGGCAAAAAACGGTTTCTTTTTCACATTTGTTAAAATCACATGACCTCATTCATAAGCTGCATGTATGCCACAGCGCATATTGTATGTTTAGTAAAGGAAATTAAAGCTGAAAAAAGCTCATTTATTATTAAAGAGTGATCCAAAGAGATAAAGCTACATAGAGTAACGTGATCTTGAGTTGTAAAAAGACAATAGATCATAGAATTAGTATTCGCACTAACTTTTTTTTTTCTCCTCTTTTTTTCTTTTATGTGGGGAAAGGAAATTAAAAAGAGTTTATTTTAAAACTCCTAAGCAAACCACTTTCTATTTTCAGGTTGGATGAACCTTTTGGTAAAGATCAAGTACAGGTTAAGTTCAGATTGAATCTTTTCTGTCCTTGCTTTATGAGCAAATTTTACCAAAGCAATATGACTTATTGACTAGATCTAAAGTCATAGACCAATTTTACAATATCTATTTTGCTTTGTTCTTTAGTTAAAAGCAATGTCTTCTTTGTATGCTTTTTTTTTGGTTCTGTCTTGCTACTTTGTTTACAATGATACACAGCTCTTCTATATAATGTAAGTATTAGTTGCAAAAAATCCAATTATGTTGAAATTTTGGTTGCAAGCCTTGAACTCATTCAAGATCACCAAGAGGCTGAGGATATCCCTTCTTTAATCTCTGTTATCGACGTAAGAATAGTCATATCCTTGATTCTGTCAAACATGATCCACGTCTCATCAGCTCAAGAAATTGTTAAAAGGCTCTTTGATAACAGCTAGAAATATGACACATCAAGTACAGTTGGCGTTAAAAACTGAAACACAGTCAAAAGCAAACATGTACCATTACCTCCTGCTGATCTCCCTTCCTCCTCTCAACGGAAGTGGATCATTGCGTTCGAAAATGGTTCTTTTTGTTAAGTATGAAAGGAAAACGAGCTGCACCTATTAGACGTATTACTGAAGAAATCAAACGAAAATGCAAACAATCTAATGGGGTTACAATTTGTTTATGTTAACGACTCAATAAGTATAAAATGAATAATACGTTGTTTTTTATTCATTAGTCTTCTAGTTACAAAGTAAATATACCTACCCTGCCCGCTTGTCCAAATCAATTTTTGCATCTTTCACGTCCAAAAATACCAGTGTTGTTCTATCAACTTTAAAATTCGATTCTGAAGCTACCAGACACACCCTCTCTCCTATGTCTCCTGTCGTCTCTCTCACCAGAGCCTCCAAAACCGAATCGACTGTTACAACTTTTATGGTCGACTCTATTTCCCTCTCCTTTCCCCCTCTGATCATTCTTTCTCAAGAGAGTCTTAAAAACATAATGCTGATGAACCTGAGCTTCAAATCTTCCCAAAGATAATTGATACGGACAATCCTGAGTGCAATTGTATAATAAAGCAGAAAAGGATACATATTTGCTGCATTGATTGTCCTTTTGATCCTTTAGAATATCAACTTCTATTAAGATATACTCTGATATATTAAAATGATATTGATTTACTAACCTGTGTCACTTTAAAAGGAAGACATTGACATCGTCACAATAGTTGTTGCTTTTTAGCTATCGGGGTTTTGTGATCTATTTATTGGGGGTGTCCACTTTCACTGTAACCTTCTTTCTCTCTCTCTCTCACACACACTTTTTTTTTCCCTCTCTTTATTTTAAAAGTTCTAGGCTTTGTAGTTGTTCTATGCTACATGACTTCAAAAAGACATTCACAGGACAATAGTTCTACTGAAGATTGTAGATGCACTAAACGAGATGATGAGTCTATTTGTTCTACTTTATCAGCGACCAGTTCCGTATTCAGTACATCAAGTAAACTAAGTAAATTACCAGGTGCAGTCAAATCTTCGGTCAAACAATTATTTACTGGACGAGAAGAAAGAAGGAGCTCTACTTCTACTTCCTTTGCTTCTCGTCTAAAAAGACACACACCGACTTTAATATTTCGGAAAAGTGAGCAATATAAACAACAACAACAACAACCAGCAAATAGCAGTAATGGTAACTTAAAGTCAAAAAGAAGAAACAGTATCATTCAGATCAGTCATCGATTTAATATGTCACGTCAACATGCAGGACATGATGATACAGAGGATATAATTGAATACTATAGGGATGAACAAAAGAAGCCACAGAGACAGCAACAACAACAACAACAACAATCACGGCAAAGAGACAAATCATGCCAAGTAATAAGTCGCATTAATATAATATACGGGGAAATAGAAGGGGGTGATGATTAATCTTTTTTTCTTTTCTTTTATAGGATAATAAAACACCTATGCTACATCAATTGGCACATAAAGAATTATTAGAAATGCCACTACTAAAAGGACTTGTTACAACTACCTTGACTACGCTCCATACAAGACTAATTAATGAATGCGATCGTACATTGTCTATGGTGTTGTTGGCAGCAAACAGCAGCCATGCGATTTATTTCCCACAAGAACAACTGCTATCCATCATATTTGATCTTTATAAAATGACAGAAATGGTTCATTGGGATCACCAAGAAGAGCTGAAAAGAGAGGTCAAATATAACATTCAATTACTTGAAAGACAAGCTCAAGAGGATGTTGGATGTGATGATACGATTGCTACAGTTAAAGAAATGATCAATACAATGAAGCAAATCATGAATCAGTGCATATGTCAATATTATAAAGTGGCTGAAAGAGCAATGGTGATACCCTGTAAAGGATATAGAATAGAAGGAAAAAATAGATATGGTATCACCATAGATCAATTCTCATCCAAAACCATGACAATTTCAGAACAAGTAGAACACATGGATAAAGATGCTTATTGGTATAGAAACTACTTTATGGGCAATCCAAACACCTGCCACTTTTTTGGTTACAAAGAGGGAGATCCGCTGCTTATTTCTGCTATTGTAGAACATATCGACGACAAAAAACAATACCGTATTATCTATAGAAGTAAACAGGTAATCATTTTTATTACATGTGTGTACGTGTGTATATGTGTGTGTGTATATTAATATAAACATAGAACCCAGATCAAAGAAAAGTGATTATGGACTCGTTCTTATTAAATGCTCCTTTATTATCCACTTGTGATACCAAGAATAATGACTATATACCCGATACAACCTGGAAAACAATTATTGAAACTACTTTCAATATACCCTTTCATTCTTTCAAAAAGATGTCTAATGAACTCATGATATCCAGTGGCTTAGAAGAAGAATTACTCAAATTAGATGAATACTCTGTAAGTTGCGTGTGTATATGTTTGTTGCTAGGTTACTAAATGTATATTTTATATAGTTGCACAAGAGATATAAATTTGGTGTACTCTTAATTAAAGAAGGGCAAACAAAAGAGGAAGAATGGTTTGCTAACGAACATGACTGTCCTGCCTTTGAAGAATTCTTGAATATCATTGGCAAGAAAATTAAATTAAAAGGATACAACGGCTGGGCTGCCGGTTTGGATAGAAAAGGTAAATTACAGGATACACAGTTTGATTACAATTTATTTATAAATAAAGGCGGCGATTCTGGTGAATATACTTATACAAACACTTGGTATGAACATGTGCTTGCCTATCATGTGTCTTCTTTAATCCCTTCACGGCCTGGTGATAAGCAACAAGTTCAACGAAAGAGACATATTGGCAACGGTAACTATATAACGTACAGAAAGAGGACGTTAAACTCATGTCCATTTAGATATTGTCTGCATCATCTTCGTCGAAGGCAATCAACCGTTTAATCCGACTGCTATCAAATCACAATTTTTGCATGTATTTATTGTGGTTCATCAAGAAATATGGGCAAGCAAGAAAATATGGAGGGTAGAGGTTGTTACTGTAGAAGATGTCCCCAGCTTTGGTCCATCATTACCTGATGTATTTGATAATGAACAGGATTTATCCAACTTTATCTTGGCTAAGCGTAAGGAGAAAAAGAAAACGAGAGCATAGCTTTTTCATTGACATATTTAATCTAGTGATCAATGCTGAATACGCTGCACTCAAATCACCCAAGTTTTCACTTCCTATGGCTCGCGCAAGGGAAGGCATATTTTCAAACATTGTTGATAAAGGATGGAAAATATTGGAAGAAATGGATAGAACAGCAACTGTGACAGCAATAGCAACAACCAATGTGAATTCAGATACAAGCGGAAGCAGCATCACGACAACAACAAGTACAAACAGTACCATCAGCACCGCTAGTGCAAGTAATAAAAAGAAATTTCATGTAAAAACAGCATCAACTAGCTCCTCCATAAGTACAATACACAGCATTAAACATATACCATCGGAGTCATGTATACCATCACCGACTAGATCTAGCTTATTGCCACTTTCTGAAAAATCAAACCAAGAACGACAACCATCTCAACAACCACAGCAACATAGGAAAGCGAAAGAAGGTACGTTTGTAAAAGTGTCAAAGAATAGGAAAAATAAAGCTAATAACCAATGTCTATTTAATAGTTGGTAAAAAGAAGAGTCAATCGGAACTTGACGGTCATCAACAGCACAGCTTCAAGCAGCGTCTGTTCACTTCTTTTCCTGGATTAAAAAAATCACCAAGCAATAAAGAGTAGCATCACTTTGTGTAGTAGACCGTAAGCATTTGTTTATGTACTCTTTAAGTACGTATTTCGTCCTCAACGTATACTATTGAATGAGTAGGGTCATCCTTTATCAAAACAGCAACTTGGTCAAGCTGAACAATAGAAGTGTTGTGTACTAGAAATCATTTTTTTTCCCTTTGTCAGCTTGTCCACCATTCTCCTTTTCTTTTCTCCTCGTTTATAACTTTCTATGATGAGGCTTTCTCTCCGCTCATCCCCTTTGATCCATTGATAAAGTAACCACAGCTTGAAGGGGGAGATGGGCTGATACAATAACAGTGCATAAAATGACATCTTATGTGCTTTGCTTGATGATTGGTATTAAAATGTAAGTGTGTTATTGAGGATTGAGCTCATTAGCCGCAAGTGTAGCATATAGCTATAGTCTTTGCTCATATAAACAAAGGAAAGGTTTGGATTGATGTGAGATAGGACTCTTGAATTATGAGAGACAACGATTTTGAAAACACTCATAAAAGATGTGCATATTGCATTATATTCTTTTATGCATATACAGCCTGTCATAGGGCGCCCTATGACACTGCCTGTGCGTTTTTATGAACTCCCTTTCCCCCCTTTTTTTGACAAGTGAAAATAAAAGAGGCATCCTTGAAGGATAGTTTAGAGTATCGATTAGACGTCGTGGTGATTGTTGCTGTAGACTGGCGCAGAATGTAAAGAACGGTTCTTGTATATCAGGAGAGATTCAGTTTACTTAAGGGGCGAGCTTAACAAGCTCTGCAACACTTGCTAAAAAAGGATTTATATGGTTGACGCATTTGTGCCCCTCACACATCTCCTCTTTATATCCTAAAAGCTGACCTCAAGAAAATATTTTGTGTTCAGCGCATATCTCAAGAAAGGGTGTTGTGGTCAGAGCTAATTAGAGTAACTTGACTAGCATACTATAAACCCAATATCTAGCATTCACCTATCACGCATTCTTGAGAATAGGATCCAAAGATGTGCATCATATCCTCCATAGCATAGCAAGGCAGAATGGTATAGAGCAGCATTGACAACAATTTTAAGTAGTGAGTAGTCATCTCTTGTAATACATATCATAATCATCTGATTGCTTCTAATAAGACGATACATAAACCTAAAAACAGCAAAATCTTTTATTTGAAACAGATGAACGCACTATCTTACACATCTTACTAAGTGAATAATATCTAAATTGTGCATACAAACTTGTACCAATCTCAACGCTCTACGACATCTTATAATTGACAACGTAACAGCACCACTCTTATCAACATTGATACATTCTGCATTCAATCATATTAAAAAGGAATGCAAGGAAGAAGTCCCCTTTTTAAAGATTTCTTAAAGAAATTTCTCGCTCTAGTGCGAAGATTGAATTCTTGGTTTTAGCTAAATTTAAAAGTTATACTATCCAATGTATAGAAAGAAGGCAAATATAATGGTCAATAAGACACAGACTATACTTTTACATAAATTAACCTTTTACATCCAATATATTTTAGTTAACTTCTGTCATCATTTATAGTTGATCTCTATCTCTCTTTTCCAATAATTCCATTAAAGAAAAGTGACGGAAATAACAACAGTAGATCAGATGCAGCCATGATAAAGATCAAACAATTAAGAAAAGATCAAGAATTGGCTCATAATGATGTTAAAGTCTCTGAATCTGAGAGCCATGATCTTGAACTCATGATTACATATAAATACTTGTTGTAAGTGTCATTTTGGTTACAGCAAAAGGAACGTATCCATGGTATTTCTATTTACGTCATTGGAATTTAACAATATTTATGCCCTTACCGAAACTGCAAAGATGGGTTGTCGTCGATCTGTATGCTTAGTAAATTCATCAGTTTGGAAAACACTTTGTTGTTATGTTCCGAAAAATACATTGAAAGATTGTTGTCGCTATACTTTCATATGATCATAACGTAGTTTTAGATATGCTTATAGAATCAAGGAGCTAAACATATTTCTGTTGAACATTCACTGGTTTCTGAAGCCGAAAGAAAAAAATATGCTCCTCAGTAATGTAACCAGCAGTAAAATAACTGTGTGTCTCGTTCGTTCTCACTATTGTGGTTGCTATGTTCATTTTTTATATTCAAGATTTCAGTTACTGTTTCTATAGTAAGGACTAACTATAATACCTGGTGATCTCCGCATCAGTGGAAAAACGGCCTTTACCTACCATCTTACCATCAATGACCACATACTGTAAGGAAAATATCAGAATAGGCAAAAACAAATTTCAAAGTACGCGCAAATGTAATGGAAGAGTCCAGTAAAATGCTGTACGATTATGGTTATATTAAGATTTTATGAAATGCTTCCCTAGTTTACCGCCTTTTTCCTTATCCCTTTTTGTTTCGTTTTTCTTTTCCCATCTTTTGTTTGGAAGTGTAATTATATCTTTATATATATGGAATCATTGATAGATGTGATGGAACAATACACCAAGAGTCCTATACCCAATGCTGCCTCTATTGCAGTAGCTGCAGCAGCGGCAGCAGCAGCGGCAGCGACATCAACTACTAACACAGCAGCGCCAATAGCCTACTATGACAACAACTACCAACAATTTCCCTCCTTTGCACAGTTTGATGCTATTATCAACGACTACTTGCAAAACTTGTCAACAAAAAAGAGAGACAAAGCACTGGTCGATAGTCATCGTTATTCGATGATATTACAAGTCCTTAAAGATCCAAGAAATACATCCATTTCTACAGCTCAATTTCGATTTTGGGTCAAAAAGATGTTTCGACTAACCAATCATGATATTGTCTGCCATGATAACAAACCTGTAGCCACACGAGAAAACATTTACAGCATCTTGGTTAGAGCTCACAAAGAGGCACATCATGGTGGGAGGGATAAGACATCGGCGTTGGTAAAAATATGTGAAGAAGAATGTTTTACTGTGCTTGTATATTCAAACATCCCTTTCATATCTTAGGTTCGTAGACAATATTCCTGGATTCCAAAAGAACTTATCGCTCGGTTCGTCCGTCACTGCCCTTACTGTATCTCAAGAAGGAACGGAAGCACGCAAGATAATACGAGCAGCGCTAGTAGCAACAGTAGCAGCAACAATAGTAGTAGTAGCAGCAGTAGTAGTAGTAGTAGCAGTAGTAGTAGTAGTAATTTACCAAAAACACCACCATCTATTTATAATAACAGCTGGAGTCATCATTCTGCTACTGCTGCAGCTGCAGCCGTAGTGGCTTCCTCGTTTATTGCCGCTAATAACAATAATAACATCTCATCATTTGACACTACAACAAGATTTTATTTTCCCAAACAAGAACATGATATCATGGACACCGCTCTGTGCTCTTCTCCACAATATAGCTTTATATCACCAAAAGATCAGCGTGATTCAACACATAGTTGTGCAGCAGCGGCAGCTATTGTTGCAGCAGCAGCTATGGCGGCTATTAAATCAAACCATTCAAATTCTTCTCTTTCTATATCTTCATCTTCTACAATATAGATTAAACTTATAAAATAAGATGGTACATAAATAAAACAAAACCACAGACACACACACACAAATACATATAAATAGAAACAAAACAAAACTTTTTTTAGTTATGTACAGAATGAGCTTTTTTATTTTTTAATATGTTCATTTTTCATTTTCGACATTATTATCGCTTTCGGGTATCTTTCCCTTCTTACCATCTACATTTCTACTTTCTTTATATTCAAGGGCTTGTTGTCTATCCTTTTTAACGGTTTCTAAAAATGCTGGAATTGCATCTAATAAATAGCTATAATCTTGTTGTTCTCTTTCATCTTCTTCTTTATCCATCACATTCATAATGAAAAAGTTCTGGAGCTCAGCTGGAGTTACAGTCAGGTCAGGAATCATATCTGTGAAGGCATCCGCTAAAGCTAGAAGTTTTTCTGAGGGTCCTTTCTTTTCTGTCTCATCATCAAAAATGCGGGTGTTGTCCTCATCCTCATCGTACAAGAATCGCCAAAACATTTTTCGAATTTGTTCTTTATCCGCATATCCTAATTCCATCTTCATATCAATTCGACCAGGACGTAACAAAGCAGGTTGAATACGTGATATATCATTGCATGTCATAAACACCATGGATCCTTCTTGAGCAACGACACCATCAAGGGCATTGAGTAAACTGCTCATAGTGATCTTTGAGCTAACGTTGGTCTCATCAGAAGAGGGATCCTTGATGACGCAGTGATCAATATCTTCCATAATCAATATACTGTTTCGGGGAATTTCTTGCATCAAGACGTTAAATTTTTCATCATCCATAGATCCTGAAAGACTGACAATAGCCACATTCATGTTTACTTTACTAGCAACTGATTGAACCAGAGATGTTTTTCCTGTACCAGGAGGGCCATAGAGAAGATAACCACGACGATAAGGAATACCACGATTGGTGTACCAGCGTTCACGTCGGCGAAATGTTTGAATGTCTTTGAGAATGCGTTCCTTTTGGCCGGCCTTCAAGATGACAGATTCAAAAGATCGAAGCTCCTTGGATCCCACAGACTGCCATTCGAATCCTTCGTATCTTGTATGTACGCATTTATAAATGGTCAACTAAAGGATTCCATCAGCAATCATCTCTTTGTGTTCTTTTTCTCTCTCTCAGCTTACCTTTCCATTTTGTCTTTCATAGTGCATATCAATCCATTCTTGAATCAAAGATTGGAGCAACTTCAGATCTTGCCCACGCATGCTGATTTCGATGCAAGGGTTAGAGCTCATGACACCCAAAAGATCCCGAATGTTGTTTGAATAGTAATGCTCGTTCTGTCCTTGAATGCCACCGTTTTTTTTCTTTGTCACCCAAAGTTTGTAACCCTTATATACAATTTCGTGTTTAACTTCATCCACTACAGCATATCATTCAGTATTAGGTTCCATATTGCGCATCTCATAAACAATACTTACAAGGATAGAGTGTCAATTTGGGAGGAGGGTTAGGTCCTTGCATATCATTGACATCTTCATCATCGATGCATCGAGCTTCTACGTTACGCAAGTCGTGAATTTGAGTTGTCTTGGATGCAATAAATTGTTGAATGGCATCGTATCCTGTTTCATTCTTTCCGATCTGAATTGACACATACATCTTTTCTAATACTTTTGCTAGAGCCCAGTTGAACAAACTGCTGAATTGATATCCAACAATGGCTAAAGTAGAAAAGAACACCTCTAAGTAACCCCATTCATACTTCGTTTTTTTAGTACTTACGAGCAAGATAAACGATAAAACCTAAAAAGACAACATCGCTACCAAAGTATCGCTTCAAGAGATTCAATGCTCGTTCGCCAACCAAATTTTGCCAAAATACTTCATCAGACATCTTTTCCAACAAGCATAATAGCTTATCAAAATAAGTATAGAGCTTTTGATTGATTTCGGCGTTTCCTTTTATGAGCTGTAAAGGCATGAAGAAAAGAAAAAAAATAAACGTTGCTTGAAAAAAAGAAAGCAAGAAAACCCACCGATATTTAAATGATTAGACACTATCACCGCAGCATTCGTTCTGTATATATTGCGCAGTCTCTTGTGGCTATAAAAAGCTAAGAGCTGCGCCCTCTTTTTTTTTGTTATTAAATTAAAGCAATTTGAGTTCCATATAGAGTAAGAAGCTAAAAACCAAACTTCGTGGCTATGCTTTTGTCCGCAACGCTTCAGTCGGATAGACCGTCACATACGTCGACAAATATCCAAAAAAAGAAACTTTGTATTTCTATAGTTGCCGGCTTCTTCAACATTCACTAATAACGCTCTTTATTTGGTGAATTGATCAAGTTGCGCAATCAGTAGCCTTGATTGATTCATTATAACCTTACTTTGTTTCAAAAAATCATGCTTTGCCCATGTTACTTACTGTTTTGTTTGTATACACCCGGAGAATTCTAATACCCAAAAAGTATACAAGACCTATTCTCTACACTGAAAGAAAGTCCGACATCAACTTTCCAAATTGTGTCGGGCCATGATACAATTTCTTAAAGCATCTTCTTCATTTTTCGTGAAAACGAAGGGTGATCGTCGTTTGTAATCAGTTTGTGCAATTCAGTTTTCAGAATAATCACTGCTACATTGGTGTCTCGGCTTCTTATAGCATATGAATACTGACGACCAATGCAGTCAGGATTGACCCACAAGACTGCACCAAGGTTGACCTTTCCCATTGTTTTTCTTTGGATGAACGATTGGTTCGTCACAGATACAGCATAGTTTTGATGATCGGTATTCCGTAGTTGAAATGACAGTTGATCTACTGGAAAGGGACTTTTTGCAAAGTATCTGTGCTTCTTTTTTCGTATCCTTTTATCCACGAACCATACCCTCTGCCAGAGTCCCCGTGGAAGACAACGTTTTTTTCTGTATCTGCATTCCTTACTATTTTTCCAGCTGGGATGCTGTATGCCTTATCTCTAAATCTTCTTTTGCCTCTGTTTTTCCGTTTTGTCGAACTTGAATAGCAACAAAATCCCAGCATCTTGTCTCCTATTTCTTTATATATTTGATGCTTCTTGATCCCAAGATACTTGCTACTTCTTACTTGTGCTGTGTTTGCCATATGGGCAAACTTATTCTCTATAGAATCAATTTCACTATTGCTGTTCTTGCATTGCTGTAACTTGCAGCGATAGTATGAGGTCCGTGATTTTGCTAAAATGCTTTTTGCTGTAACTGCCGTTTCACAAGACTTAAGCAAATAATATAGTCTTGCTTTTCCTTCTTCAGTCTTGAAAGAATCCAGTAAAGCCGGATGACCAAGAGAAAGGGATAAGTATGAAATTGCATCTTTGACATTCATTTGCACGCAGGTTGCCATTGTGCGGACTCCAGGTTCAACACCGTAAAAAGTCATTTTACTCAAGGAGTCAGATAGGTGTGCCATTTTTGAGCATTGATACATTTCAACTGCATCTTCAATTGGTAACATTAATTAGTAAAGAGATGGCCATGATCAAAGCATGAAGGAATGTGTATTTTAGCAATGGTATTGGCTTATAGAGTATTCAAAGAGCTTAGTATAACTTGTACAGTACCTGTTCAGATATGATGTAGACAGAGTGGCATCACA
>JAMYHX010000504.1:0-30845 GCA_025529335.1 Rhizopus sp. PT2906
ATGCCGTCACAGCAGCAATCAGAACCTTTAGAAGTCTTTTGGCATCGTTGCTGACCCTTTTTTCTTCTCTTTTAGGTTTTCAATATTTAATAAATAAATAGTTTTTTGAAATGATTTTTACTATTGCCTTTTTTTTTCTAAATCACCTAAGCTATTCTATTGAATATATGAACAGTATCAAAGCCATACCAAGGACAATGGATACAACCATACTCTTATTACGTACCGTTGATCAAATTGACACTGAGAAGCTCACAAGGATCCAAGCTATAGTGTAATTAATGCAAATGGATTTAATGAGTGTAAAACAAAATTTTGTCAAGAGCTATTCATGGTTTAATTCAGAAACTACGCAGGGCTGCTATACGAGAGGATGTCAACGAAGTCGATCCGTGCATACGATTCATTAAACCGTTCTTGTTTGGCCTCTTTGACAACCCTGACCATGGGAACTATTTATGTCAGACTACTACTAGGGTTCTTGAAGCTAAGAAAAATATTATCAATACATCCGTGCAATATCCTGATCTCTGCATAACAAAGTCTCTTGGCCACAAGTAGCATCATTTGTCGTATTTCTACGTTTATACAGAAGAAAATTACACCCTTTGTCACCAAATAAACACTGTATTTCATAAACAAGCCAAAGTCATTTTGAATATTAACATAATATCTCATACTAAGCCCACAACACTGATGCATTGCATCTATAGTCTATATTAGTTGATGACAAGATGCAATTGGTTGACAACATTTATTCTTGCATATAAAGATCAATTTCCTTTTTGCTATGAATCTCTTTCTTTTCTTTGTTCATAAATGATTACAAAGAGACTCATTCCATCTGTTTGTACATTCTAATTTTTCTAGTTACAAAATATTTATTCATCGACAATATTACTGCAGCTTTCTTAACAGTAATATCCTGAATATAATACAGAGAAAAAAAAAGATTATCAATAAACAATGAACTAAGAAAGCTTCAGACAAAGCTGGAAGAAACAAGTAGTTTACCAAGAGGAATATTATCGAGGGCAGCAGAGTTAGCAGGCCTAGAAAACAATATAATGGCAGATTACATGGAAAGGAATGGAGAAAAAGAAAATACCAGTTATGGATAAACTTTGTCAAAGAAAACTTTCAAAGTACTACAGAAATTCTAAAAGAAAAGAACCTGGCTTTTCCAGAAGAAGCTACTGCGACCTCAAAAGAATGCGAGTATAGAACTTGTTCTATATCTTTGAAAAAAAAAAAAAAAGACTTGTCTACAAAAATAACAGATGTAGTAGGCAATAAAATGAAAAGAATCAATGATCAAATTAAGCGACTATCGCTGTAGATTCTTTGCAATTATACAGATGATGGCCATGACAATAAAAAACCATGCCTTTGTTACAAGCAATGGCCAAGTGGGACTGCAAGAGTTGCCAGGCTATGACATTCGCTAACCACTACCGCCCAAGTTTGTTGAACAGAATCAAATGTCACCAATCCTGTCAGCCTTGCCTCTGTCATCTCAATACTTACATGGGCTTGTACATTTACGAGTCTTATGGTCATCTTGCAACACACAATTCCAGCAAGTGATTTTCTTTCTTTTAGATGTGCCTTGATTTACATTACTTCATTGAAAGGTTGGTCTTAATTAGCATTAGACAAAGTAGAAAGTGCGATGAGACTGTATGTATCGTTACTCGGAATAAAGTGAGATGATAGCACAATCTATGTTTATTCTATTTCATTTAAAATTCAGTCACAGTACACATAATTCCTACGACTTGCACTTTTTATTTTGTATAATATGACCGAGAACAGCACTGCAAAGAATCCCGAAAAAAGCAAACTGGCACTTTCAGTAGTACGTCCACTGTCAGTCTTGATTCCCCCTTCTTGGACTTCAACAAGCTCATCTGAGTCAGAAACTAATTTCACATTGGATCAGATATCATCCTATGCTAAAAAAATAACTAGTTCCAACTTGTTCAGTGCCTCATCTTCTTCGTCTACTGCTTCTTCATTCAAGCTGGACCCAAGCGACGAACATAAGCGAAAGATATTGAAAACCAAGTCTCAACAAGGTAAAGCACCATAACTCTTATTATTGTTATTAACCCTCCATAGCCCTTAATGAGTTCACATATGCATTTTTGTTATCACTCAATAATAGTTCACTTGGACTTTATACAGTATCAGATCACATATATCGTAAAGTGCCTCGATTAATAGAAATGAAGAAAAAGATACAACAAATAAGCAGCCAAGTAGAAACAGCAGATTTGGACATACAAGACGCTCAAAAGTCAATTTGCGATATAGAAAGAATTGATTCCTTTGTGAATATGTCAAAGATGATCAAATTGTCACTTGAAATAATTGCCAAGGATCAAAAGTCAGATCCTAAAACCCTTTAATAACCTTTACTGTTTATTTTTAAACCGTTCTATTTGTAAATATCTTTACAGATTTCCATTTAAAGAGAACAATGACAAGTTCATACAATCCAACCAGTAGAATAATAGGTGAGTAAATGATGTACCAAATGACTTGATGAGCCTTTTCAATCCATGTTACTCGCTGACACCTGAATACATGACGAGCAATGAATAGAACGAAACCAAAGAATACATCTACAATAGCACTTGGAATAAGCATACTCAATGTAGGATTGATACCTAAGCATCGCTTTATATTCCATTCACGCTTTAAATTGTCCATTTGCTTGTTTACATTTAATAAAGTGTTCAAAAAGGATGCAGTCAAAAGTGAACCTAAAAAGATAACCGTGATAAACAAGTACGCGATGAACAGAGCACCCGCTGTTGCTGGTTGATAATAAAGAGTATCAGCTATCTCGGGAGCACTAAATTATACATACAAGTTAGTCTTTTGTCAATCGTTCCTTGTTTTGTTAATTACTGAAGAGCACCCAAGGTTAAGAGACCCAACATGTTCAATGGCTTAATATCATCATACTGTAAGGCTCCAAGAGTAACCCAGAAACTAAAGATCACTAATAAAGAGAGAGCAAAGACCCATAAGCTGTTGACGATGCATTGAGTGACAATATGGTTTGTTTTTGCAACATTCCAAGATAATTTATCGGCAGACCAAGAGCAAAGAAGTCGGAAGAACATCAATGGCGTAGCAAAGATCAATAAGAAGAAGGATGTTGTTAATAAAGTATGTTGATCAAGGAAATTGTCATATATAACAAGCGCAACAAAGCGAGTGATGGCAGAAGCTGTCAAGAGGCCGACTGCTGTAAGTGAAAAATAAGATGATGGCTTTTTGAGATATATGGTGGGATGAGATAGCAAAGCGAATAACTCCAGAAGCAGATCGGATGCTACAAAGACATAATACGCATACTCAAATGCAAAGGGCGTGTCAGAGGTATAATCAAGGTTGGTCACAGTTGCAACATGCAAACCGACATAAACAAAGGCAGAGAACAATGCGACAATAGCTTGATATCGTGGACTTGGCCAGCGAGCCAAAAAGTTCGTGGTCGTGCGTGTGATGACAAACCATGCAAAGCTTTTATGAGCGGCTCCGTCTGACCCAGGCTTCAACCAGATATGACTAGGATGATTCTGATTTTGACGCCAATCTGGGCCTGATTCCCAAAGTTCCTTTGAATAGAAAAGGTTGTAAGGTTGCTTTCTTTTTGTAGAGAGGAAATATTCCATACCTGAATAACAGTCTGAACTCTCTCATCGCTCAGTATTAACTGACAGTTATTCTCAACTGCCCACTCCAAAGCTAAAGACATGAATTAGAAACAAAGTAGTAGCTGTGATTACGGTGGTTAGTTACCTGACTTTCCGTTTAGCCATTTAACAGTAAGCATTTCGTGCAAGACAACTTGCTTAGCTGAGGTGCCTTGAGCCTTGATTCCCAGAGTAAGCGCTGTGAGGGCCAGGGACTGGAAAAAGATGTCTGTTTCAGTAGAATGACCACTGGATTGACGTCGTTCGTGTAACAATGCCAAAATAGCACAAACTGATGCATTTTTAGCCACATTAAAGATACTTTCAGCAGAAGAAGGGAGTTGGCTATACTCTTGTACCCTGTCATGTTGAATGGTTGCATCATGTCCGACAGGCTTTACATTTGTTGAAGTAATCTTGACTTCATTTGCTTCTGATGAAGACTCATGATGACTAGGCGACCAACCATGCATTATTTTCCATTTGTCAGTTGCGAACCTTAGTGTATCAAAAGCAATGTCCCTTTTCCTAAGACGTTTACCGGTGCCTGGCTTCCGGTCAAGGGACCATTCGCTAAGCTTCTTCTTTAACAAGTGATGAGCATCATCATCATCACTGTCACTATCACTATCACTATCACTGTCACTGCTACTATCTTTTTCAGCCTTTCTATTTTTACTGTTTGCAGTTTGATTCATTGACTGATGTTTCTTGATTTCATTGAAAACAAGAATATCTTGAATTTTTTCTGTCAACTCACCAACAGGAACAGTAGGCTGCCCAGATGAAAGTGATGCATTATTTGACCCGTTCTCATAAGGTTGTTCTGCCATCGTAATCACCGTTTGGCTGTTTCCAGAATTATAATTTGTGCCTGAACTATCTAAAAGGCGCGTTTGTTCCGTAGCAGAATTTAAAGTAGTCCTGCTTGGTATAGGAGATGCTTGTTCAGCAGAGGGTTCATCACCAGACATGACTTGAAATGGATTAAGAATGAAGAAAGAAAGAAAGGAAATACGTGCTAGAAAAGTAAGAAAAACGCATTTCACTGCTGTGCAACCATGGATTGGGCGCAGAGTTACA
Source organism: Rhizopus sp. PT2906 (assembly GCA_025529335.1). NCBI lineage: Eukaryota > Fungi > Mucoromycota > Mucoromycetes > Mucorales > Rhizopodaceae > Rhizopus > Rhizopus sp. PT2906. The sequence goes on from JAMYHX010000504.1 coordinate 4,794, forward strand.
CTTTACGAACTTGCCGGAAGCTTTCCGAGAAAGTTACTGTTTTATTAAGGCGCACTACCAAGCTGACCACAAAACACGTCATGCTCAACTCTCATGTAATAATACTCTCGCATAAAGACGTATTTGTGTAGTTTTCTTTTGTTGTAACTATATCACAAACGTCTTTGCTTTGAATTTTGATACAAAGCTTATAAGAAGAAAAGGAATAGAATTGATAGTAGCTGGTTGTAAGCCTGCTTACAAAAAGAGGAAAGATGCGATTATACCAATCACATCCACATTTTCTGAACACTCCCAATAATAATAAGAAAGTCCAGTGAATAAAGTCTAAGTTCTTAACAATGTCATATTTTTATTGACAAGTCCAAAAATAAATATATTGTGGCTCATAAAGTACCAAATAACTAAAAGTCGTCTATGAAAATCAACCCTACTTTGACGGAAATTTTTGATCAAAGGATTTTTGTTGACTGGCTCAGTTCATTCCCTACGTGCTTCATTTTCGTGTTCTATATCTACCAAGTATCTCGTTTTATCTGACAAACCATCGTAAATTTCCAATAGCGCCTTTTTGCCAAACACGTCTACTACACTGCTGTAATGACTTTGAGGCGACTCAGTATTCAAACGCGCATTGCTAAAGGAATTCAATAGCATATCCACTATAATTTTAACTTCATCCATAGAGGGGGAAACACTGTTTATAGTTACATGACGAACTGACGGTAAAAGACGTAAATAAGTAGCAAGTGATTCTCTTTCTATTGTAAACACTTTCAATGTAAGAGTTTCTGGTGTCGAATTCAAAAGGTACATTCGCATCTATTGAAGCTTTTGATGGCGAACGGAAATGGGCACTCGTCAAGTAGCGGACCGTCTTCATTTGCGTACAGGTAATGAAAATGTGTTCAATCCATGAAGTGCTTTCATTACTTTTAAATTTGAAATTCAAGGTAAAACTTGTGGTATTGTGCGGCTGTCTTTTGAGTATATTTGCGAGTGTCATTTTAGTCGAACCATATATATATCGAAACCCATTCGTGCCATTTTTGTCTGGTGCAGTACGAGCTGTGGACGCAAACATTACCTAGTTTCAAAATAAATGTGTATGCTGGATGTGAATTTTAGATATGCTTCAAGGAAGCAAAATGATTCCATTCCATTGATTTCATTTCTTTGCACTAAGCTTAGATATTTCATAAACCTATCGTCGATACTAGCGTAATAGTCTTCCCATGTACGTCAAAGACCAAAAGAAGGACAATGACCAAATATAATATTAAATTCTAAACGTTGGGAAACTTGTGTATGATATATTCAGCAGTAGACATACTACTGTTTTATTAAAAATAGTCTGAAAAAGGAAAGGCGTAAGGTTATTTACATGCGTAAACCAATACAAAGAAATAAAGAGCCACAATAACAAGTTTGATTCAAGTAATAAAAAACCCTTTACCTATCTCAATTCTCAAAATTCTTCAATTTTATCAGCATTTTTAGTCAATGACTACAGAAGCACAGTTAAGTGAAGGGAAACGCATGTACACAAGGGAAAACTTACTTCTGACAACATACTAAATATTTACAATACTTTACAAGTATCATTATTAGATCTGTCTAATTTCACATCAATATAACAATGGATGTCTACTTGGGCCAGTTTCATCATTCTTATTAGTTTGCTGATCATTGTTATTCCCATTGTTTTTTCATTGTTTATTCATTCAAATAATTCATAAAGAAAATCTAGAGTTTTCATTCACCAAATTCATTCAACGTAGCTTGGATTCATCTCCACAGGACGCAAACTAGTTCTCGCATCGTAAAGGAAAAAAGAAAAAGAATAGACTCTTGAGCCCAATAGAGCTTATAGCATCAGGGCCAGCGTAGACTTCATCAATTATAGAACACGTTGCCATACTGCCTATGGAAGGGCCATATTCTATGTCTGTTGCGGTTACTGATGGCGTACATCCAGAGTTTACATTGTAAGTCTACCACATAATGAATAGAATAAGCGCAATTAGGTCTCTTAGAGATACTCTATTCGACGCTGGGAGGTATTGTTCACAAGAAGTCCGATGGAAATACCCCACAAAACACCCCACTTTTTGTCCGCGCGATAGTACTTTTAAGTATATCACTCGTTACTAGAAGATTGTTAAGTGAAAAAAAAAAAAAGTACGCCATCCCCGCGAAATTATCGCGTGGACAGAATATTAGCCATTCAAAATGTGAAAGATGAAAAAACTCTCGTGGCTCACAGATTTTATACCTGCTGGAATTTAAAACGAGTCAGGATGATTGTATCATGATAACGCCAAGAAGCAGTTCTTGACTATTGTTGTTATAAACGATCTGTATTTGACAATACAGCAGTAATATTAAGAATTATGATATACCAAAGATACAATTTGTATTTAACTGATTAAGCAAATAAAGATCAGCTTTATACTATTAACATCGCGCTTGCTGCCTGTTTATATAAAAGAGTCATAGAACAGTACAAAGTCTATGAGCTCTACCCGACCTTTTCTCCATTTATTCAATAATAATAATAAAACACGCATACAACGGCATAAACCATAGATATTTTTTGCCGAGAATATACGATCATTTGTTATCGTAATCTTATTCCCGTTTTATATTTTTACAGAATATGGCACTAAAGTAATGAATGCACTATTTCGTACCTGAACGATGAGATGAGAACATGTAAAGTAAAAAAAAAAGTACACTCCCAGAAAACGATGCAATGGAAACGGCACGAGAGCAGTTACTGTTTATATGCACATTTCCTGTAGGATGTTATCTTTTGCTATTTGATTTAAAGTGCAAAAAAGTGCACACAGGACAAAAGGAGAGAGAGGGGAGGGGAGGATCAGGCACTACTCTAGTTGACGTTTGGTCATGTTTACAAATACTAATACTAATCAGAATCGATATCACCGTGTATGTGCAGCTTGTACACAAATTCGGATGTTTGCTATCTATGCTGACATGTAAAACTATGTCGCTCTTGTTTTATATGTCATCTGTCTTTTTACCTAGTTCAATTGGGCATTTTAAAGGTAATTAGGTTATTAATCAAAAGGGTTCATGTGGAATGATCCAAGTTTAAGCCATATAAAAGGAGAATGCGTGAACTAATGCTAATTTTAGAAAACATGCTTGTACACTGTAGGCATTTAAGCAACAGTAGAAGGGAGAAAAAGGGGGGAAGGGATGCAGGGTAATCCATGTTATGTAAATAATAATAGCGGAGTGGAGCTTTATGATACCATTCAATCTCGGGTAGATTAGCGGATGTGTACTATATATCTTTTGGTGCTTAACCCCGTATGTAACCAAGTTCGCTTTCAAAAAGCCTCCTTCTTTTTTTTTTTTTTTTGCCAGTCGGTTTATTAAGGCCACCAATTTTAGTTTGAGTAACAGAGAAAGACCGGGATTGCATAATTTATCAAGGGCCGTTCAATGCTTGGAACAAACTTGTTGACGCTGTTGTACATATGGGAATGATCCCTGTCTGCCTCAATATACTTGCTTATAAAAGGACTGATAAACCATTTGGTTTCTGTATATTTTCTTTACCCTTTCTTTATATTTATTTTTGATTGCGCTCTTGTGCATTAAAAGCCGTTCATATACCGGGTTGACATTCATACAAGCTTCAACTTTTTTTTTTCTTGTCAATCAAATTCAGTTTTTCACCAACATCGTGTATCTGAAGTAATTTATTCGTTCACTCTTTTTTATCCTTTTCAACTATACATCATCTATTTAATGTCTAAAGGCATCCTTTCTCACAGCTACGATTATATTCCATCTAATTCAGCGTCTATTCAGCAATTTGACTCAAAGTAAAGTATCTATTATACAGAATCAAAATTGATATTTTTGTAATCTAATGATGATTTATAGTCAAATAAAGGTTAGAGTACGGCAGCAACCTATACAAGCTCGTTTGAGTACAAACAATGAAAGAGGTATATGCATATTAATAACAATAGAGCATGGAATTAAATAAATATAAACAATAGACCGTCATCCTGTAGATCCGCCGCCTATTGTTCAGATCGAGCTAGATAATTGTAATACACAAGAAACGCAGTAAGAGAATCATCTATAACACAAAAGAGTTAAGCTACTGACTCCGCATTTCTTAAAAAAAAAAGACGGTTTTTACAAAACCCACATTTGATCATGTGTGTCACTTTGATTGACCCTGATACATTAGTCGAGATTGCTAATGCAGCACAGAATACACTTTCTGGACAGACATCATCATCCATGTATAAGCTCAAGGACATAAACAATCAAGGTACCATTTATATATAACAGCATTTTACATGATTTGATAACGCTTTGTATAAAAAAGATGGTGGATTTTTTATATTTGGAGACTTATCTGTCAAAGTAGAGGGTCAATTTCGATTAAAGTTCTCCATGTTCAAAGTAGATGAAATAGGAGCAACCAATCTTAAATCAATTTACTCTGATATATTTCAAGTTTACCCTTCAAAAAACTTTCCAGGAATGCTCGAACCTACCTTTCTTTCTCGTTCATTCTCAGATCAGGGCGCAAGAATTCGGATCAGAAAGGAACACAGAGTGCAAATGTAAAGAAAAAAAAAAGTGTCTCCTTTATGATGTACTAAAGTATTTACTTATTTCGGTTAAAAGGACAAGTACGCGTAAAAGAAAGCTCTCTTTTGACGAAGAATCAACCGAAGAAAGTGATCATACCAGATGGGTTACCTTGATGAATCAAGCCCGTGGCCAAACCTCTTATTTGCCAAATTCGTCTTATCCCACACCAGTCTCTCGTATATCTAATCATACATTTACCGTGACGTATAACACTCAATGGCGTACTCGAAAGGATAACAGTGAACATCAAAAGCACGACATGAAAGAGACACTATCGACCGGGAGAGAGAATATGGTTAATGCATATCCACCACAATTGGGCCGAAGAACGAGCGTTCCTTTTTCACCTCCTCATCAATTTCATGACCCTCATTTATTCAGAACTTTCAATACAAATATAGAATATTGCCACGATCGCAGACCTCCTAAAAATAATCTCATGCCTTCGCCTCCGTTGCAGACTGTTGTACATCCTAGACATGAACAATACAGACGATCGAGTTATGATGAAAGAAGCATGCCGCTTCGAGAACAAGCAAACGACATGGATCGTTATCAGCCCTTTTTGCCTAATCACAGACGTATGTCCTTACAGACCTATCCTCACTCTTCCATGACAAGTTCTTTTGGCGGAGGCCCAATTCATTTACCCCCTTTACGCTCAGTGGTGCCTATTGTTACTTTTCGTTCACCGTCCTCTATTTTGGAGCAAGATGAAATAGGAGAAGTGGATGCAGCAGTTGCAATGATGCAGCTGGCTTCATTGAAAAAACAAAAGACAGTAGCAAGTGAAATAACCAGCTTCATTTGAAAAAATTAAGGGGATATTCTAGGTCTGGCACTCTATAAAAGTCCTACATGTTTTTTTTTTCTTTCTTTCTTTCCTGGCATGAATCCATTGAACAGTGGTAATAATATTTATTTGCGCATTTTGTAATGTATATTTCTCTTTTTTTAACAATATGTACAGTCTTTTTTTATTTATTTATTTATTTATAAAGTCCTATCCTTCTTACGAGGATATTATCAAAACTGTTTTCAATGCAGGCTTGTCTATTTTTAATTCTTCGTTTCAAATACTTCGGTTGAATGCATATGAATAATAACTAGCAATATTTCCAAATGTGTCAATTACTAGTCATCTCTTTTTGCCGTATATTTCTTAATAATAACAATGGTTTCATTTGAAAGCCTTTTCAGTGTCCTAAAATGATGTGTACGGTTGCTTCTATCGTCAATTGGATGTTATTTTTCCTAAAAATAGACACCTTTTCTTCTTTCTGCGTATTTCACTCTTTAATGCAGATCAATATACCCATATCACCATCATATGCGCACATACACACACGCACATATATATATATATATATATATATGCAAACACTATAAAGAGAAAAAAAAAGATATACTGTCTACAGAATAATCTGACATTTCATAAATGTCATTGATTTATTAAGCAGAGTGGAGAATTTCCAAAAACTTCTTGCTGGCAGCAGTAGAAGTACCCTTCTTCTTTTCAGTCTTGGTAACCTTACCAGTCTTTTGAGACTTGATGATCTCAGCACGACGAAGAACTTGAGCGTAAGGGTTGAGACGGTTCATGACACCTTGGTTCTTGAGAGGGTTCTTCTTTTGAGTGAAAGGACGCTTGTGGTGCTTACCGCCAGCAGGACGAACGACAGATTGAATTTCGTCAGAGTTGATGAGGCGAGCAACATCGGGGTTAGTCATGATGTGATCAGGCAAGACATAGTCCTTCTTCAAAGCAGCAGGAGTTTCATAAGTACCGTACAGCTCATCGAGAAGAGCGAAAGCAGACTTGGTCCAAATGATGAAACGACCGAGGTGACCACCAGGAGCCAATTGCAACAAGTTGAGGCGACGAACGTTAACAAGTTCGAGGCCAGGCAAGTTACGGAAGGCCTTGACAAGACCATTGTCTTCATTATAGATAACAAGAGGACCACGGCGTTGGCGATGACGACGGTTACGAAGCTTACCTTGGCCAGCACGAAGCTTACGAGAGTTGGAAACTTTAACAACATCGGCATAGGCATTGATGGCTTTCAATAAAGCGACAGCTTCTTTAGTCTTGGTCAATTTTTCAACAGAATCATCAATAACAAGAGGAACCTCCTCAATCTTTTCAACACGATGACCACGAGCCATGACCAAGGAAGGAAGGGCAGAGGCAGCTAAAGCAGAAACGGTAGCAAAACGCTTTTGGTTCAAGTTAGTCTTGACTTGCCACTTTCTCCAAGTCTTTGTGGGAGCAAACATACGACCACCACGACACATGTTACCAAAGGCAGCTTGACCAGCACGGTGAGTACCTGAGCCGTTGACACGAGGAATACGAGCAACAGCACGACCAGTACCCCAAGATTCAGCAGAGGTTTGTTCACCGGCCTTGGCAGAGACAGAGTGAGGTTGGCGCTTGTTCTTGGCCATGTTGGTGTGGACAAAGTTGACAATGTCGGGACGAATGGGTGCCTTGAAGACAGCAGGAAGAGGAATAGTGGTGGTGGTGGACTTGCCTGAATCGGCATAGACATTGATGACAGGTCTGGCAGCGGACTATTGTAAAATGAACATGTTAATGAATCTGCAAATCTGAGCACATGCCCATCTCCTCATGTGTAACAACAGTTGACATGCTGTTATTGTGTTGTCAGCGTAAGATGTTATACTGTGTTGTGAACAGGGAGATGGATGGATGGATAGATGATCAATGTACTTTACCATCTTTGTTTTATAAGATTGTAAGAGAAGGATTCAAGGAGTAAACAATGGACCTCTTTGTACCATGATATACAGTGTGAGGCGCCGCCGCGCCGGTCGGATTTTGAATTGTAACTTCTTGTTCAACAGGCTCTTTTGCTTTTTTAAAGCATCTTTGTTCTGCTTCCTTTTTGAAATGTCCAAATCACGATCCACGGAAGAGCTTGAACAATTAGCCAACATCACAGTTGATCATAATATTCCGGTCAAACTGTACTTCCGCTCTGCAGAGTTATTACTTAAGCAAGCCCGAGTATATAAACTTGAAAATGACTTGGAACATGCATATATTCTTTATATGAAATATACAAAGTAACCATTCTATTTTATACTGAACAATAGACAGAAGCTAATATGATAATTATTAGCTTAGGTGTTAACGAACTGCCGAAACATCCGGGATACAAGAAACCTGAAAATAAGAAAAATATTAGAGCCTTAAATAAAGTAAAGATATACAAGAAAAAAGCTTGGCATTTTTCTAACATGCTATAAAGAACTGCCTGGAAGCACTCGAGGCTTTAGAAAGCATAAAGCCTAAACTAAATGAGGCATATAATAGATACCATCATCAACAATATCAAGTAGCTGAACTAGAGAGTGTACGAGAAAAGCCATCAAGGGATGAAGATCAAGCAAATACACCAGCTGAACATGAATTGGATAGGCAAACAATAGACCGACTGGATGATTCACTCAAAGAGTGGAGTCTTCAGGACGCATTAAAAGGTGTTGCTGGTGTAGGATACAATGAACCATCCGTGAGGTAAGACGGCAGTAGTAAGATGAAGTATGTATACTTACAATGTCTGTAATGATCATAGCCATGCCACATATAGACCTTATGGAACAACAGAATACCCCAGCCTATCTATTCATAATCAAAGTGACAAGTAAGTCATATATACGAATTACCTATTGCTGCTTTTAATGCTAGCTGTTAGCTTCAACTATCAGGCACCACAACCCAGCTACCGACCAATGTCCATCCATTCCGTTCCGCCAACGCCACCTCCCAAGATACTGCCTCAACATCAACAACATCCCGCTATACCGCCAAAGGTACTGATTGCTTCTGAAAAAATAACACCAGCATTACCGCCAAAGATAAAGCTCAGTTCCGGACCAACTGTAGATGGTAAGGATTATAGATAAAGGGAAACAAAAATACTAATTAACTAGTTATAGCTTCCTCAGAAAGGGGTGAACCTCTCCGTCGACTGATCTTACCAAAGCGCTTACAGACTAGATTCTTATCAATCGCAGAACCCAACACTCGTAAAAAGATTGAAACATGTGGAATACTCGCTGGAAAGCTGGTAATGGTGTTATTTTCTTTTAAAGAATACGTATCAATGTCATCTATGCATAGAAAAACAATATCTTGAAAATTACTACATTGATTATACCAAAGCAGATAGGTACATCAGACACATGTACTACTGAGAATGAAGAAGAGCTATTTGACGTTCAGGATAAATATGATCTCCTCACTTTTGGCTGGATTCATGTAAGGATAGATACATACTACACTTGGAAGGATGTAGCTAACTTTTTTTTTTTTTTTTTTTTTTTACAAAAAGACACATCCAACACAGTCTTGCTTTTTAAGTTCAGTTGATTTGCACACACATTGCTCTTATCAGCTTATGTTGCCTGAAGCGATAGCCATTGTCTGTTCACCTTCCCAGGAACCAGAGTAAGAACTTATGATAGGTGTTATCTAATGACTCGATTTTTACTAATCTCTATTTCAGTTTTGGAATCTTTAGGCTAACTGATCCACCTGGACTAGATATCATAAGCAATTGCAAGAAACAGCCTGCATTTCACCCTCATCCTGATTTACCTATTTATACTGTAAGTTTATTGAATTCAGAAATTATGTAGACGAGTGTTAATTTTGTGATAGGATGTTATGGATGATGGACATGTTAAAACATTGGATTATGACTTTGATATCCTAGATTTACGGAAATAGTTTTATCTATGAATAAAGACCTACAGCAATTGGATCTGCATATAATGTATACTGTTAAAATACACGGCTTTTTTTTATGAATTCTATGATGATTAGAGAACATAAATCTCAAGTCTAAAACTAACGCCAAGTTTGTAACTATCTATCTGCTCAATGTTACCATAGTTATATGTCACGAATTCCTTGGGATTGTCCTCCCGTTATAAATGACTCTCATTGATTGATTAAAGTGTTAAAAACGTTGGTATTTCTTTTACTTTTGTCGTAAACTACAATGCTTACTATCGCGTAATAACAAGTTCACAGACAGATGAAGATGTGCAAGATTAAAACTGAGCCGTAAATTATGCACTCTAATTTTGATTTTATTGGGTAAAAGGTAAAGCAAAAGTATTAACCCTTTTTTTTTAATTCAACTTGATGAGCAAAGACAACACAGCACAAACTGCTGCTGTTCAAGTAGGCAAGTATTATAGAAACATCTCAAAAACATCTTTTTAAACAGTGCTCAAATAGCTGTTCGAATACGTCCTTTAACAGAAAGGGATCGAGCACAACCTAGATTCGCCAATTCAGCCAATGGCGATGTTCTTCGTGCTCATGAGAAGCATGTACAAGTCGTTCCTCAAAACAAATACTTTACCTATGACTATGTTTTTGGAACAGAGACACAACAAAGTGATATATTCACTGCACTTGGACAGAAGCCAGTGTATAAGTTTATTGAAGGTACACAAGAACATTTTTATATTTTATCAACGAGCTCATGGTGATACTAGGATACAATGTGACAATTCTTGCCTATGTAATAATTTGATTCTAAATTTAACTAGCAGAAAAAAATAGTACTAAGCTTACCATGCCTTCTTTCTATTTTCTTAGGGCCAAACATCATCTGGAAAGACATACACTATGGGTACAGCACAACACGATCAACAGATAAATCCTAAAGAGGAAGGTATTATACCTCGAGCCATGTCCCTTTTATTTGATTCACTGTTACAGAAAAGCATGGATCAACCAGTTAATGGAGTTCGCAGCCTTCGAGTACCTGCACAGACATCGGGGCAGAAATATAGATACTCTGTCAAAGTGTCTTTTGTTGAAATATATAATGAAGAGCTCATTGATTTATTAAACCCAGCACCACCACATGAAAAGCCACCAGTGACGATTAGAGAGGATACGAAAGGACACATTTATTGGACAGGAGTTAAAGAAGTATCTGTAAACAACACAGATGATGTCTTATAGTAAATATTTACCTGTAAAGAAAGAGAAGACAGCTAACACTTTCTGCATAGTTATTTACAACAAGGAACACAAAACCGAGCAACGGGGTTTACGGACATGAATGAAAAATCAAGTCGATCGCATGCTATTTTCTCAGTGACATTAAAGCAGGAAAAATGGGTTCCTGGAAATAGTCAGTCAGGCAGAGCTAGTCCTACACCATCAAGAGCTCAATCACCCAAACAACAAAGACTTTCTATGATCAGCCGTTATTCAAGCAGTAATAGCAATAATAATAATGCAGAAGATGGGGACTGGGTCATTACATCATCAAAGTTTCATTTTGTTGACTTGGCTGGTAGCGAAAGAGTAAAGAGAGAGAGAAAAAAAAATGCACTTGAAGAGAGACATTGACTCTTTTTGTTTATAGCTTAAACGGACAGCTGCCGAAGGAGACAGAAGAAAAGAAGGAATCAATATCAATGCGGGTTTATTAGCCTTGGGAAATGTCATTTCTGCATTGGGAGATCCTTCAAAGAAAGGCACGCATGTCCCTTATCGTGACTCAAAGCTGACTCGACTACTACAAGATTCACTTGGTGGAAACGCAATGACGCTCATGATTGCTTGTGTTAGCCCGGCCGAGTCAAATCTGGCAGAAACCTTGAATACACTTCAATACGCCAACAGAGCAAGAAATATCAAGAACAAGATGGAAAAGAATGAATTGGAAGAATGGATGACAACAGATAACATTGACTTTTTACGAAATACGATTGCAAAACTAAAGAACGAACTTCGTAAATCAAATAGTACCCAGACGACTCACACAATACCCACAAAAATGCAAATTCCTTCTGACAATAGGTTTCTGTCCGATTTCAGCGACGACTATTCGTCAACAAGTAGTCCTCTTGCTAATGGTGACTATGATGACTTTTGTCATGAACAAAACCTCCAGATTGCTGATTTACAGTACCAGATTGAAGACTTGAAAGCAAAAGCAGAGATCATGTCCCAACGAAACGTTGTGGTCGAAGAAGAACTTGCTCGACTAAAGCAATCCAAAAATGGTGATATTGATTTTCAAAAGGCTGTAGAACCAGTGATTGAAGAATACGAAAAGACTCTATCCGGATACGAATCTCAGTTAGCCATGATCCGTGCTGCACTTAATCATGCAGAACATGCCTACGAAGAACAACTTGATAAAGTGCAACAGAGTGAGCTTATCATCGAAAAGCAAGATAAAACAATTGCTGAACTGCGAAAACGATTGAGCAAATTGCTTGAGAGACAACAAAAGGATGAGAAGTATATTGCAGAACTAGAAAAGAAACTGATGACTACTGTCCAAGAATCCGTGCAGGATAGAGAACTGATGATGGAGTTGAGAGGAAAGATTTTAAAGCTAAAGGAAGTTGATGAAAACACAGAGAACTATATTCGTGATCTGGAGACACGACTGAATGCAAGCGAGGAAGAACGATCACAGCTCAAGGCCAGACTTGAAGAGCTGCAAAAGAATGCAAAAGAGGAATCACTCATTGCAAACGCCAATGAATCCTTATCTTTGCACAAGTCCGAAAGCTTGGATGAAAAGGATAAAGAACTAAAGTCCTTGCGCGAGAAATATGAAACAGCCGAGAGACAGAAACTAGAGCTTCAAGCTAAACTTGATCAGCTTCTTTCTGAAAGTACGATGGAATCTAAGGGTCCTCCAGAAGATGAACGTAGACAGATACGTAAATTAGAGATGGAGTTGGCAAATTTACAACATGATCATCAAGAAACTTTGAAAGAATTCGACGAACTTTTATTAAGATATCAAGAAGCGCTCGATCATGCTGATGCATTACAGTCCGTGCATGGGGATAACGTAGATCTCAAACATAGCCCCACAGAGAATAAAGAAATACTCGTTTTACGGGACAAGGTCAAATATCTAGAACGCGAATTAGCACTGAAATCTAGACAAGATAATAATGAAGCTTCGACTGAAGCCGAACCTACTTCAAACAAACAAGAAACATCAGGTCTATTACAACAAGACGAATCTATCGTCCAGAACTTTAGTGAGCTTCAAAGACAGTTTGAACATTTAAAGATGGAAGCACAACTTCACTCTATCAACATTGCAAACCAGCAAACGATTGAAGCTGATATATTCAACCAAGATATTACTATGGAGGAACTTTATGAAAAGTATGAATTACAAATGGCCTCTTATAGACAAGAAATTAAAAATGCTGCAAGACTGCTGAAAGAAGTTAAAAAGATTAAAACCAGAGAGATGAGAAGCAGTATGCAACAGTTCAGTGCTAACGATGACGCATATACTAATAACGGTATACCAAGCATTAGCTTTGAGCATCGAGTGCTGCTAAGGAATATTACAAACTTGGAAAAGCAGATGAGTGAACAAAACGAAAAGTTGAAGACAGAAGCAAAGAAGTTTTCAAGCGAAATTATGGAAATAATATTAAAAAAGGATTCTACATCTAACGAACATTCAAATATTCCAACCTCTAGTACATCTTTGTCCAGCAGCTCACCCTCCGCAGAAGACACTGTGTTATCAGAAGAAGATATTCCTGAAAAACAGACTAATCAAATCCTTGTTTTAAAACAACATGAAGAAGCTCGAAGTGCTCTACAGACTAGACTATTTATCGCAAAGCAAGACTTGATGTGTCATAAAAGCATTATATCAGTGTTGGAAAACAAGCTAAGGAATGTAGAGATCACAGTTGCGTTATTCAAAAAGCGCACTGAAAACAATGTTCTGTCTGTGGATGATGTGGAAATGGAGGAGCTTATGTTAAAAATGGATGCTATGAAACTTCAGCTGGAAGGCAGTGAAAAGATGGAATCAAAGTCGATATCAGATGTATAATTTTGTTTTACTATTTCATAGTTATTTAATCCTATTGTTATTGTTATTGTTATTGTATATCAAGAAATACCCTCATTTTACCCCCAATATTCAACCTATATCTTACGTATTAGATATGCTTGTACATTAAAGTCTTAAACTAAATAAACTGATGATTCAATCAGAATGATATACTTTGGGAGTTTGCCAGTGAAAGATAAATAGAGTTTTGTGTAAAGACGGAAGGTTTTAAGTGATAGTCTTGACAGATGCGACAAGATCCTGGACCCAAGCAAACATGTTTTTGGTACCCTTGACAAATTATTGTTGCTCTGTAGAGTTTGTTGGGCATCTAGAGATGGCATAATTGTATCGAATATATTGCTTTTCAAGCAGAAGCAAGACTTTTTAACAAGTAAAAATTTGGTCGGCCCATTTCGGTTGATATAAACCACATTTTTTTTTATTGGACAGACCCCCTTAGTTTACGCATTTGATTATTACAAAGCTTAAGACCTGCCTTTTTATTTCGGTAAACACTTGGTGCACTCAAAGATGCACTCAAAAATAGGCCAATGCTATGGCCGCTACCTATGTTGTCATTATACAACTTCACACTACCAAAGTTTCTGCCTAACCTAAGGCTGTCCAGTTCTCTCTCTCTGATATAAAATGTGAATTACATGTGTCCTTGCATCTTTGTTGGTAGATTGACAACATAAATGAATAATCAATAACAACATTTCTCTATTATTTCTTTTTCTTCTTGAAAAGAAACAAAACAAGAGGGCAACATCATAAAGTCATGTTCAGCTTGACGCTACATATTGGATAGCTTTGTTTGAAAACATCATAGGTAACGGGTAGAGGTAGTGCCTGTAGTTTATTGTGCCTGTTATTATTTATTTCTATTAGGGTCATATTATCCATTTTATTCATCCAGCGGCGTAGCTTGTATAATAATATCCCATTAGACGTTCTGAGTCCATAGCAGCAGCAAGATATAAGGGCAAGTTTGATGGATAAGATTGGCTTCCAGCAATCCTTTGAGACCAAGGATCACGAAAAGGTCAAGGCTATACTGAACGTATGATATGTAACAGTTATTCCAATCCGCATTCTCATCAAAAATCGTTTCTTTAGGAATACCGTGATAACACCAAAGATATAATTGACTCGCGCGTTGACCTCCTTTTATTGGCAAAATCAAAACCTGTGCCTGAGCGAAATGCCTTGCTGGCAATTGAAGCATTGTAAGTTTTCCTTTGATGTTGGAAGCTTTGTTTATATATATATATATATATCGTATTTGGTGATATGTTTATACTGATGATTCTTTTGAAAGAATGCCTACTCTGAAAGATTTAGATCTTCCGTGTTTGTCCTCAGAAAGTCACCTAACAGCAGTCTACATCCATCCCTTAATCCAGCACCTGTTTGCTGATAATCCGTCACATAAATGAAGAATACTTGTAAGATGTTCAAGTTCAGCTGACATAAAATATCAGGCGTAAGTCATCCAGTATAAAGCTTGCCATTCACCTATTGATCTTGATTGATCTCAATCTTAATCATTAAAATTTACAAGTGTAAATATCCCACTTATATATTAAATAAACATCATTGAATTATGGTGAACACTACGCGCACGAGGAAATCTACGAGAAGGTTAATGCTGCGGACACTTCCTCTAGGGGCTACCTATGTTGTCACTATACAACTTTACACTACGAAAATGTCTATCTAACTTAAGGCTGTCCAATGGGATATCCTTTGACATAAAATTACTCTTGAATGACTTTGGTTCTTTGTTGATCAAACTGACAACATAAAAAGAATTAAAATACAGCAATAACCACATTTCTTTTTATCTCTTTTTGAAACTTTATAAAAGCCGTATTCTACATCAAGAAACATGGAAAGATGTCTGTTCTCTGAACAGGTTTAGCTTGGTGTTGTACATTCAAAAAGTTTGTTGACGACGTCACAGGTAGCGCTTGTAAACATTAACCCTCTCGTGGATTTCCTCGTGCGCATAGTGTACACCTTTTTTTGCCATTATAGTTGTCTAAGGACGAATGGAAGTGGGACAATACTTCATCTGTCAAGTGCTTACAACTGCAATCCAAAGGTATTAGAATGAATAAGGCTATTTTGACTTACCTATTGAACTTGCCTTTCAATGAGGCAGATGGTGATCGTGTGTTCACGGTTAGGATAGACTGGGCAGGTCCTTTGGGGTATATATTTGCCATAAAACAAGTAAAAGATATATATATAGCCAAACCAGTTTCCACTTTGATGATGCCCAGCTATTTTGACGAGCTGCTATCTTTTGAAGAAACGCTAAATTACCTGTATGCTTGGTGCAACCATCATTTATGCCTGAAGGAAATCATGTTGCCAGCACTTCGCAAATGTAAACAAGAGGTGTCCTTTTCTTCCGTTCTTGAGACACCTATATCCGCAGATGATGGCAGCTCGCCAAATATATATCTGACACAATCTCGATGTCGACGCAATCAGGCCTCTGCGACAACTGATCCTGATTTGGAAGATTTAAATAATGATGAGCAATAAAAAAATGTATTTGCTGTTGTTTTTATGGAAGGTGGTATGATTATTATTGAAAGAACTTGAAAAAAAAAAACGATAAATGGTGATCGACTTTCCATTTTAAAAGCCCAAAAAGAGACTCATGCAAACAAAGCTAATTCCTTTTCAGAGCGGTAACCCAACCAAGTATTAAAAAAAGGAAGAAGATGTCTAAAAAGACTTCGTCTGGAATTGGTTTTTCCCTCTAAGTTTGCGGACTGTGATTGTTTACTTTGTGGAGAGTCTTTTTTACTGTTCGCAAAGTAAACAATCACAGTCCCGAAAAGATAAATCTGAATTACCAAATATAGAATAAAAGATTGGAACTTAAAATAGGGTTGCATAGTTTTGTTTACTTTTGCCTTGGACAGCAAATCATATTAGAGTTTACTATTTAACAGTTTTTACTAGGACTAACATTAGAAATAGCCCTTTTCTTTCAATCACTCTGTAACTTCAAATATTCTTTAATATATCCTCTTTGGATCACTTTAAGCAGCAGTTTTATATCGGAACATATTACTTTTGGTCACCTTGTCCAAAAGAAAAACATTTGATATACTCCAGCAAAACTAATGTTATTAGCTGCTCTTCAGTTGCTTATATAAAATAAAACGTTGAAGGTGTATTCTGCATGATAGTACCCTGCTTATTCAGTACGCTATTTCTATATCCGTCCTCGTGGGGCTACAGTTAAAGTAAAATAGAGACTTTTAAGAACAGTGAAAGGTATGAAAATGTACTTGCATAGAAAATATATAAATATGTTGAACTAGCTTCAATGAAGAAAGGAAAAGGACAGTACACAGCCCTTAAAATATATCTTTTATAATAGACTTGTGTAACATAGCCCGTTTCATAAGATGCGCGGTTAACCAGATCCGTCTACTAAACATTAAACATTTGTGCATGTGAGTAAGCATTGAAACACGTATCAAGATTTGTGTTTCCATGTAATTTACCCGAGAAAGGGATTAATAAAGCAAGGTAGGGCTTACTAGGTAAACTCTCGAACCTTCTATTGCGCAGTAAAGAAAAAAATGAAGGAGGGAGCTGTGCTGTGCCATGAATTTGACTATATGGCTGTACAGGTATCACAGCACCAAATCAGCTGCTGATCATTTTAGGGTTACTTGTTTTTTCTCTGTTGCACAGGATTGATAACAGGTTAAAGTAACCCTTTTTCTTTTTTGATGTACGAATTATGTTGCTTTTGCTTTCATAATTTACAACTTCTTTTACTTACTTTGATTACAAGTGTTAAAGAAGGGGGAATGTGCATAAATAATACATGATAGATATTATTAATCTTTGTATTAATAGATACATACATACACTGCCCTACGTTTTACAAGCATTAATAAAGGGTTTTTTTAATAGAACTCAATATGTTCTTTTGCGATACAACTACACGTTTTTTAATTTTATCTGGACACCAGTGTGCTACAGCGTTAATGTACATTAGGAAAATAGGATAAAAGAGTGATAAAGAAAGCAATCTTCAGAAATATAGGTTACGTGTTTCATCTTTTGTTAGAGCATAAAGCATGGCGTATATACACATATGCAGCATTGCGTCTTCTATATTTTGACGTCTATAAACAAAGACATTATACAAGCTTGTTTATTAAGACAATTCATATTTTTATCTCTTTTTTTTTTCCATTTATACAGCCAGATTACGCAAATATAAAATGAGAAAAGCAAGAAACTATAGAAACAACAGGAAACAAACACAGAAATATGGAGAAACATAGTATATAAATATATGCACGTAATTAATGATGATAATTAAGTATACAATGGCATAGGTGAATGGTACTTAGAGGTGAAGTATGTAAATTGTTGATCTATGTCGAATTATTTGTTTTTTTTTTTTTGTTTTTTTTCTTTCTTTCTAAAAGTAATCTGAAGGTTATATCTTTTGAATAGTAAAAAGACATCCTAAAATACAAGATTGATATATCAATATGCATTCTGATTATTCAATGTTATATCGTATTACCTTTGTCATATTTTCAGCAATATTGCTTCTATTAATGATATCAATTGGCAAAGGGATCGCTGTCTGTATATTTACCATCAGATTGACGCGTTGCTTCTTGTTCTATCATGTATGTATCAATACTACTGCTCCGTGATCTTTCGCTTGGATAATTGATAAAATAGCTTGAACTTCTGCTAGCTGTATTGTGGCTTGTCTCGGGCATTTGTCTTGCTTGCTGGCTTTCGGATTCAAGTATAGGTTGCAGGATACGTCGACGCGCATTGATAAACCAATTGCTTATTTGGTTCACCCCGAGACCTGTTTCATCCGCAAGCTCTTGTTTTTCTCTTTCGGTTGGGTACGGATGTCGTTTATGCGAAATCAACCATCGTTTCAGAAACTCGGTTACTTCCTTTGGTAAGTTCCCTCTTCTTTTTTTACGGTACAAATGAGGTTTATGAACGTGATAGAATTGGGGTTCAGTGATAAATTTTGTAGAAATAGGTTTAGGTTGTCTGCTCTCAAACTGTTCTCTGTTGATACTGTTACTTCCTTCACGGATGGGGTGGTCGGGAGTAATTATTTCTCTGTTTGTGCCTATAAAGTATAGTGGAGGTGGTGTTTCAGTTCTCGTTCTTGGTTCTAATGCGTCAATTATGGATTGATCTTCTTGTCTGTTGTCAATAGAAGATGGCGCAGCTGCAAGATAACTGAATGCTGAGTTGGTATAGTAACTGATTCCTTTATTAGCAGCTGATACATAGTCCATATGCTCGTCTATTGATTCAACAAGAGGACGATAGCAAAAAGGATGAATAAACAATGAGAGACTATTTTAATTCCTTTTTTGTAAATTATTTTTCTTTGTACCTGTTGCGTTTGCCTTTGAAAGCGTATCATAAAAGTATGAGCCCTCGTTCATCCAAATGCGTGTATTATGTTCAAGAAATCTTTCTACTTTTAACCAATGGAACTCTATCGCTTCCTTTCGACTATTAGCATTGGATTCGCTCAACTTTTCGTTATTGTTGAATAATACAAATGGTTTAAATGATTTATTCTGCACAAGATTCACTCTAAGAGTTAGTAAGATAATATTTTTCAATAAAGTCATCGTCAACACTCATTGATGCACACAGATATAATATTTATCTTTTATTTTCTCGGTATTTATGTGCATCATTGTGTTTTATTATTATTATTATTACTTTAACTCTTACTTTTTTATCCATTTTATGTGTATCAAAAGACTATTTCTTGAGATTGAACACACTAAAAGAAGAGCAACCAAGGTATAGTGTAAGAAGAAAGGGGGGAAAGAAGAAGAAGGTCTAGTAACAACAAGTAATTAATATGAATAAAAAGCAGAAAGAAAAGGAAAAATAAAAAATAGAGAAAAATAGAGAAAAAAAAGGGAATTTGATTTAACTCTAATAATATCCAACAGCAAGTAAATGCTGCAAAGGAGAGCACGCCTTCACATAAAGAGAGAAAGAGGGAAAAAGATCATTTTGTTGCCTCATTCGTTTCTTTTTAACATCCCTAATCTTTTGGGAAATATACGTACCCACATTTACTCTATATATTCGCATACTCGTCATTGGTTTGGGTCCTTCCATTATTCTTTTTCGATAAGGTGACTTTGAGAATTATGTAAGAATTACACTGCTCTACGGCGCTAGTGAGAAAGGTCATGAGTTTCAGTAACAATGCACAAGGATAATATAAAATGAAGAAAGGATCGAAATTATATTAAAAGCCGCCTCAATCACTGCATTCTGCTATTCTACAACTGATTGAAGTGTGTTTTCATACTGCAAACGACAAACTAGGTCCTGTCTTATTAACAATACGTTATACAAGCTCAAGAGAGATTTACTGGCTTAAATATAAAGACGTCATAACAGCAGCCGAAAGAGAGAAAAGCTTGAAGTATATATACAAATATATACATGTAACAGACTTCATCTGTTTCATTGTCTAGCAGCTCGTGGCACACAAATATCAAGCCATATTGGCACAGTAATAAAGAGTAATTTATTGTTGTTTCCTCGCCACGCATATTATTATGTTATTGTATATGTTTATTACAGGATCTAGGTCCCTTTCCTTTTTAAAGGAGAAGCATGTTATTCAAGAGTCAGACCAGTCGTGTATATACTACGAATCCGGGTGATACTTTATTGTATCTCATGTAGTGTGCACAGACCATCCAGTTAGCTATTACTTTGGGTTGTCAGTTCTGTGGATGTATTTGATCATTCTTTTTGTGTTTGTGTGCAAGTGAAAAAAAATAGGAGAAAAAAAGGAAGAACCATATCTGATACGCAAATCCCAGATTAATCACGTTCTTGTACATTCTATAAGGTAAGTGTTTGAAACTGATGATAAATTCTTTTTATTCCATGGTCAACTTTCTGTCTTTGAAGCGATATGCTGTTCCTATTAACCTAAAGAACTAATGTAAAGGCTGAGCCAGAGTACAATCCTTTAGACCCTCCCCCCCTTCTTTGCTACTTTTTCATGTATAGTCACTTTATGTGACCATAAAGCTAATATAGCTCATGTCTATCCTTTACTTTATAATAAAAGGGGGTGATGTTAGAGTATTACCCTTTTTTTTCAGCTCACTTTTTATTTTGTGTGTCTGGATACTTTTTTTTTGTGCCCCATACCTTTTTCTTTTTGCACAAAATGAAGAAATTCGCGCTTCATTGTGCGGTGATTAAATTATCAATGTGCATCTTGCTGGAGTGAGAAGAAGACTGTTTCACGCTACGCTTTATTGTTAGAGATTAAGCATACAAGTAATTCTATTAAAATCTTGTACAATTAATGAAATATACATTAAATTGAGTTCGCTTTATACCAATGAAAAAAGCATCTCACCATTACTGGTAAATAAATACCTTCATTAACCAAACTCATTTGGTATATAGAACAGTTAAAGATTAGGGTAAACGTGTTGTTTATTCATTTGCAAAAAGCATCTTTCTTTTATTTACAATCACAGTCAGGCCGCTTTAATTCAATATAAAAAGTAGTAAAGTTTCCTCTTTCTTGTTGTTATTCAGCTTTAGATTTGAAATGGTCAATTAGGTCCATGATGAATTAATAAGAAAAGAGTATTACTAAATAAGCATAAGTTTATAGTGGAGATTGAATGTACTATTGTAACGATTCGTAACAACTCGTGACTTGCTTTCACATCCACGACTATCATTACTGTTATCAATTAAAAGCTTGGCTTATTCATGACCAAAATATTAAAAGGGGCATCAAGAAATCAAGGTGTCCAAACAGGAATAACTGTTGATCTTGTTCCAAGAATGATATGTTACTAATAAACACTCTACGTACTTGATACTTTTTAATATATTGAGAAATAGACAGATTCATTAAACATAACTTTTATTAAGTATGAAATCTAGTTTGATGTGATTATATCAAGATTTTACTAATTTTCCTCTCTCCGGCCATTTTAGCCATCTTCCTCATTGCACCCTTCATATTGGATAGACCAGACTTGTGCTGGTGGTGATGATTATGACTAGGTTGCTGTTGTTGTTGTACATAATGAATGGGATACTGATGTCGATGCATGTTTATGTTTTCTGAATCAGTGATGTTACTTTCATTAACAACCGTGTCTTCACTGATGGCACTATCTTCCAATAGGTCCATTCTTGAGCGGTATCTTCTTATATTCAATTTCAAATTAGAAAGAGAGCTATTTAGCTTTCTCAAAGGATTTGCTTTATCCTCTATATTATTAGATGTAAGCTGATCTGTGCGAGCTTGGAGCTGAAGAAACTGATTAAATGCTTCATGAATTTGATGTTCTGCAAAGCATGCCTTGGTTTTGTTAAACAAGTAAGATGCCTCAAAAGGATCTTCAGGAACCACAGCCGGTGCCTTTACGGCCTCGTTCAATATGCGGTACAGCGAAGATGAAATCCTCATATCTTTATCAGATTCCCTAAGTGAATCCGGAGAAACAAAGATAGATATCCAAGGCTTTTCTGGAGGTTCTGGTACGATATCATAGTCATTATCCATCATTTTCTGAATACCATCAGCATTTTCGATCCAATCAGACGAATTTCTATTTATCTTGGCAATGATACGACTATAGCACTTTGCTCTTGCCCTTGTTCCTTCTGTCTTACACAATGGTTGATATTCCATATAATTGACACTCGAATAAACAGAGGACATGTCATAACCTGAATCCGTTCGAGAATAAGACAATCCCAATTGTGCACTTTTACGACTTGTGATTTTAGCATGTTCAATGATCAAACGAGTTAAAAAGTGTCCCGACTTTTCTTCCATTATTTGACTGCAATCGCTTGGACCCAGTACCACTTTGCCTAACGAGTCACCTAATTTGTAAGCGTCCATGAGATTGACATGTTTATGTTGTAATAGTTCTACGAGAAATTCTAGAATTTCAATCAAGAGTTGTTGACTTTTGTTAGGGATAATAGAAGATAGATTGGATAATGTACAAGCTATATTTTTTAAGGGGGGAAATATTGATAAATAAGACGAGTTAATCGCAACAAATGATTATAGTTACTCTCGTAATTGATCTTTCTCCAAGCTTTTTTTGAAATGATTCTGTCTGGTGTAGACCAAAGTGCTACCTGCATCAGAGTGGCCACGGAGTGAATGTCGACATAGGACAAATCGTTGGCAGTAAAGTCTCGTTTATTGAATATCTTGATAAACAATCCATAATTTGGCACTATCAAAGAGGATATTAGAGATTATTATATCTTTACAGTCAACACAATTACCTGTTTTGCGAAATATTTTACGCTCTTGGAAGCCTATACATATAGTTTATATAATCAACTCTAGAACTTACTGAATTCTTACCTCTTTGACGTATTTCTTCAATACACAATCGTGTTACTTTGGCAATAAAATCAAAAGAGTAATACATGATGAAAAGTTGTCAAGAATTAAAAAGAAAGTGGAAAGAAGAAAAGAAAGATAACTGGTTTTTTTTATTTATTTGCTTAATACATTTGCACTTCTTTATTCATCGCGGCCCCCTTGTGATAATAGGAGAATATAAACAAAAAAAGGTAGGTCACTTAACCTTAATACGCCTTCAAAGACATACGTTATAAAGGATCAAATTTAATATGGCCCATGTTGCATTACCCTTCTTTTGCAATAATAGTCTAAGGACACTTGCCATGATCTAAGTTGAGGGCCCACGCATTTATATAAGCCATGATACTTTATTTATGCACTTGCTTCCTTTTACATGCAGAGAAAAAGTCAGGGAGCGTCCTTTTGAAAATACGAAAATAGAGTACCAATAGGATTTCTCTTGGATGCACATTATCTTTGTATTCTTTAGCATAAAATGAAATTAAGGGATAAACAAGCTTAATCAGTACTTTTATACCACACATTTATCGTGTAGTCAAAACCATCCTTACCTATTATAACTCTACTTTTATATTTCTAAAATTGAGGGAAACCTTTAGTATGAAGTGGTATGTTCTCTGAAAGAATTCGCAAGAGTAAAATAGAAAAAAGATGGGCATGCTTTTTTGTACGAATAACCAAGCCATTACGCATAATAGGCTGAAAACTCTCTTTTTTAGACATATGAAACTAGTTTATCAAACATAAGTTTGTCATTTCTAAATTCATCTCATTTAATGAATCTACTGCAATCCCCCCCCCCTCTCTCTCTCTCCTCTCTTTGTATCAAGAACTCTATACAACAAGAATGCATTCAAACATCTGTCGGACATTAAAAGAAAGTAAAAGTAACGCGCTGTAACTTTTTTTCAAGCCTTTCCAATACAAAAAGAATAAACAAGATGTCAAATATTAGAATGGTTAGAAATAAACGTTAATAAATGTTTTCTTTCCCACTTATGACAGCTTCCATAGCTAAGCGAAAAGGAAGAGGCAGATGGTGATGTTGAAGTGACTTGGATTGATCAGGAACGTATCAATGAATTCAGTAAATATAATGCCAAAATCGACGACTTGGAAGAGGAATATGAAAAACTCAAGGTAAATAAAGTAAACTGACTTGTATGAAAATACTAAAGGGTTGCTTTTAGAAAGAAAAAGAGTATTTAGATGACGTTGCTATGGAACTGGAATTAGCTGATGAAGATGAGCCTGTTCGATACAAGATTGGTGATGCCTTTGTTCACATCAGTGTTTCTGAAGCAACTGAGAAAATTGAAAAAGATTCAGAAAGACTTGATTTATTAATAGAAGAAACAAAGCAGAACATAGACAACATACAAGAAAAGATGGACGAACTCAAGAAATCGTTGTATGCTAAATTTGGAAATGCAATCAATCTCGAGAAAGATTAAGTTTTTATTGAATAAATAAAAAAAGCGCTTATTGTTTTTCACCCAACTTCTTTTCAAGTTTATCAAATTCTTGAAGGGCAACTGATTCATTTTCATCAATCACTTGTTCTACGCCCTGAACTTCTGGGATATAATGCATCAACATGTTTTCAATACCATTCTTTAATGTCACAACTGCACTATCACAGCCTCTGCAGCTACCTTTCAGCTTGAGCTTCACAATGCCATTTTCAAAACCACAGTATTCGATATCACCACCATCTTCTTGAATAGAAGGTCGAATGCGTGTATCAAGTAACTCTTTAATCATTTGAACCTCTTCTGGATCATCAGGATGAATGGTTGTATCACTTGCTGCCAAATCCTCTTCATCGAATACAATAGGTTGTCCTGAGGTAAAGTGGTTCATGATGGCTGAATAGATATCAGGTTTCATCAATTGCCATTCTGCGGTAGATTCCTTTGAGATAGTGATAAAGTCGGGTCCAAAGAAGACACCTGCAACACCTTCAATCTGGAAGAGTTGCTTTGCAAGTGGAGATTTCATTGAAGATCGAACGTCAAGGAATTCTGCTGTGCCATTACCTAACACAGGTGTGCCAGGAATAAATTTTAAGGAATCGTCATTGGGAGTTTGCTCAGTTTGGATAAACATGCTGCGCACTATAAACACATGATGAATAAGGTGAATTGACAACAATAAGGACAATGTCTAACCTTGTTGACGTGCTAAAAGAGAAGGCATATACTGCGCATTAAAGCGAGTAGCCCATAAGTTGTGGCTCTTTGTCATTAAATTTCTTTGAGCATAGCTTCTTAGCTGTGGGATTGCCCTTAAGCATCTAGATCTGCTAAGACCCGTCAAAATAATTCGTGAATTCATTAGTAATAGAAAAGATAATTCAAGCAAGGGCGGTCGATAAAAAAAAAAAGGGAAGCACTACGCACGCCCAAAGATTTTGCATAAATGTGACGTAAGCAATTCGATTTGCACAGCAGACAACATATTGTGGAGAAGTGACGGGGTTAAAATTAAGGCAAGAAAGCTCAGGGGCAGAATAAATAATATAAGAAAATATACAGTGCTTCCACTCTTAATTTACCGAATTATCGAAAACTCTGTCCAATTTTTTGATATTTGTGTGAGATTAAGTTGCCCAGAATAATGGAACTAACTTGATCAAGTGATTAAAACTGACTTGCCCAGCACTTTGAAAATAAATTAACCGTAATTTACAAATAATTTGGCCAGCTTCTGAGCAACTTTTTATTCAATAATTTAGGGAGTAAGCTGATCAAATAATGGATGAGGTTTTTAAGTGAGTAATAGTGAGGTATTCGATCAATAACTCAAGTAAATAAAGACAGAGAACTAAATAAAATCGAACCTGGTGTCTTTATTAAAAGTTATAAAAAATAAATGATATATACAACAATCTACAGTAATGTGAAACTGCGTGCAGGTGAGTCTTGAAATGTCGAAGTGTTTTTGGAATCAGTTTCCATGTTGGGTAGAGGTACTGTATTTTTATTAATTATTGACATTAATTTTATAAAATGTTGTCATAAAATAAAAAAATTATTTGCG
>JAMYHX010000505.1:0-30802 GCA_025529335.1 Rhizopus sp. PT2906
ATAGACTTTTCAGTAGCAGTCAATACATAAGGAGATTCAGTGGTTGAGCCCTTCACATGGGATCGAATGAAGAACCAGCCAGAAGGATAAGCGGCAGTCTTGAAGGATTGTTTGACAGTGGTGGTAACTAAATACCATATTAATCATTGTGCTCCCTTTTTTCTTTTTTTTTTACTCTTTCACGCGTATTTACCTTGCTTCTTCTTGAATACAGGCAAAACAAAGTTCCAGCACTGTCCTTTGTTATCGCAAGTCTTTCTTTCAGCCAAATACAAGCTAGATCTAACCATTTCATCTTCCTTGACAGTTAAGACCAAGCCTTTGTTAGATTCGGGATGAATAGAACCTTCGACGGTCAAACCCCACTTTTGATTTTCAGCGTCTTCAGTTTTCTTAGTGTATTGGCAAATGGTTGCACCCGATGCAATGGAACCTATACACAATGTAAATATTACACCATATATGAATATTTATAAATTTACCTCCGCGGATATCAAGGACCATTTCAGAAGCCTTGTTGACAAGGTATCCGTTATCGAACTTCCAAAGCTGACGGGCATAGTTGGATGTATCCAATTTGGTAGCTTCTACTTCAGCAGCAATAACACCAGTTTCAAGCACGGTCAAAACGAGACCGTGAGCCTGACTCTTGACAAAGAACCAACCCTCAGGGAAGACACCCTTCTGTTCAACTTTGACTGTTTCGCTCTTTTTGAAGACAGGTAATACCACGGTGAATTTTTGATTTTGATGTCCACCGTTCTTCTTTTGAAGGTGAAGGTGAGCGCCTTCACGGTTACCAAACCAACTTTCCTTAAATCCAATAACAAAGCTGGTATCGCTCTTGAGCGTGATTTCTCCTTCAGCAGAGAGGGTCCAGGCCTGAGTCTTGTCTTGAGCGGGGGATGAAGTAACTTGACAAATATCAGAGCCGTCCTTGATTGCGTTATTTTCAATACCGAGCACGAGTTTAGTCATTTTGTTAACAATACGGCAAGTGGCAGGTTCATAGGTCCACAGCTGGCTTTCGTATGCTTTCTTGCGGAGAGATTCAATTGTGAGTTGACTACCAGCCTTAGTAGAGGTAGCTGTTTCTGTACTGACATAGAAACCAGATGCATCTGACTTCAAGAAGAAAGGAGTATCAGGAAATGATCCAGTAGGAACACGGTTAGCTTCATCTTGATCAATACTAGTTACAGATCCTGTAGACGAACGAACCGAGCGAGCATCTAAAAAAAGGGGGGAGAGTTAATATGACAAAGTCGGCAATTTCCTAAAGCTGCAACTTACCGTCTTCTTTAATTTGTGCCACAGCAGATAATTTGGAATTGGAGGTGTTGCTAAAAGTACTAATGCTACGCTTGACAGGTTCAGTCTTTTCCTTAATCACGGGGAGAACGAAATCCCAGCGTTGTTCCTTTTTGTCGAGATGGCGCTTGTCGATCAACTGAAGGTGTACGTGAAGACCTTCACGACGAGCAAAGAAAGATTCCTTGATACCAAGGACGAGATTAGACTTGTTGATGAGGTAAATGTGGCCATGAGGAGATAGGCCAAACTTTTGATAGTTATTTTCTTCTTTTACATCTTTCGATTGAATTTGTTGGACAATATCGACACCAGCCTTTGCGTTACCTAAGAGAAGCAACAATGTGAGACACCAATCATGAATATAAAATTGTAATCCCGCAAACTCGGATTTTCCCCCGTTTGGCAGGACTATCGAGGCTAGATAGACTTACCCTTTGCAACGTCCATGACTTGGCCTGATTTTTTATTTACAAGGTAGCCGCTAGGGTCATAGCGCCAAAGTTGAGCACTGTAGTCTTTTGTGCGAAGAGAAGACAGAACGATGGGACTGCCAACTTCTTGAGATTCATTATCAACCATTAAAACATAACCGTTGCTGTGGTTCTTGATGAAGAACCAACCATCAGGAAACTTTTCACTTTTATCAAACATGATTGCTTAAAACTTTTCTTCTTTAAAAATACACACAAGAATGAAAAGTAGCTATGCTTATGAAGCAAAATAAAGTAAAAAAGAAGAAAAAGAGCAAAATAAGCTCGCTAAAGTACCCAAACTCTTTTATTAAAGTATGAAAGCAGTGTAACAGCTTGGTGTTTTAAGGTACGACTGTCTATAGATGTCTGTATGTCAAGTGCTTTAAATTTTCGTAGCACAATGCCTCTGTGTTACTTTCTAATACCTTTTTTTGGTTTTTACTCTTTTGAAGCATGCAGTCATTCAGGTTAGAAAAAGATAAAGTTTTTCTACATGTCACTTTTTAGAGTCATTTTTCAAGTATATTTTTCTCTCTTCGCTATCAAAGTATACTGATGCGTGTTGCTTAGTTACCTTCAAGAATATTGCATGATATTCTGGTAAGAAAGTTGTTCGCAACAGGCCTGTGTACTACTCTATATTTCCTTTAATGTGGCAACGGCCGTATACTTTCTTAAAGTGCCCAGGCATCCTAGACACCAAGAGTAAACTTAGGGCATAAACCTTTTCTATAATTTGCTGATTTGAATATCAAGGTATGTTTCTATAGCAACAATAGAAAAATAGCAATATTTGAGCATTCCAAAAGCGTTTTATCGTTTTAAATTTGTATGACAAGAAAACAAGAAAAGCTATATAGAGTCATGAGTTACAGGGTTAAATGATATTGCTTAACATCACTGTAACAGTTGATCTCCTAAAATCTTTTTGTATTTCAGTAAACAATTCTGCATCCTGTTTCAACATCCCATTTTTATTTTTACCTTCTTCTTACCTTTTACCCGAGAATACTTGGATGTTCTCTTAACCTATAAACTATTTAGCTCACAGGAACAAATAAAGGAAAGAAAGAAAAAAAGTACCTATCCTAGGTTTGCCGAAACAAAACAGTGTTGTCATGTGAAAGAAGTAAAAATGGTTTCATGTCCTTTTACGTGATCTTTAAGGAGTTTTATGTGCGAGTTTCTATTTTCTACAAAGTTTAGCGGGCCGATGTTTTGATTACTCTTAATCCTAAAGATCAAGAAAAACTATTGCCCTTTTAAAACTGTTATTTAATATATCCTCAACTTTAAGTAGAAAATGCTCTGTAGAACAAGATAACAGCTAACTAAGAAGAAAAGAAAAATCAGTTCATAACACCAAAAGACCCCACCACCAAGGCTACAGTACCCTTTTTTTCCCGTTTTGAAAGCATAAACGCGTCATTGGATGGTCAAGAATAAGCTTAATCTTAAATTTATCGGAACATTTCCGAGATTAGGGCGTCTCTTTTTCTAGAACATAACAGCAGTGTCTAAAGATAGTTTCCAAGGAGCAGCCCTTGATGTTGGGACTTTACAGTTCAGATGGTGCTATCTGATTGGTTGGGTTATTTTTGCATAAACTACAGACTTAAAATGGTTAGAAGCAAAATGATTATCGTTGACAATCTTAAATTGAATGCCTCCAAAGCAAAAAGATCAATGACAAATGAGCACACCTTCTTGTTTTATCCCAGAAAAAAAAAAGATGCTTGTTAAACAAGAAAAAAGCTAAATCTAGAAAAAGCCCTTGCAGTATTTTCAGTTGTTACAGTAACAGATCAAGGTCTAAAGCATGAAGTGCACCATTGCTTTATTTTTTGATCGCTCCTGTCCACGCATTCTTCATCATTTGCTTGAATGAACTATATATTGAATCAAAATATGTGTGCCTGAACGTAGAGTAGAAATTAAGCAGATAGATATCAGTTACTCAAAATGGAAATAATTACCTGAATTGTGAACCTTGGAAACACCGATAACACAAAACTTATTCATGATTCTTAATCTCGAGATTTCACTTTTCTTTTGTCATCATGCTTCCTTCTATTCTTTATAAGCTCCTAATTCTCTCTATTGCAGTCGTAGTTGTGTGTGCATCGAAATCAGAATCAGAACTGGAGCAGCCAACGAAGCTTCTTGGAGGTAAATTAAAAACAAAGAGTGCTTAAGCATAAGCTTACATTGTATAAAAAAGGTACATTGAAGAAACCAGAGAAATGTAAAGCCAAGTCTGCAACAAATTCAAATGTCAAGATCCATTATCGTGCTCGTGTCTGGGGTCAAAAGGAATTCTTCGAAAATACTTATTTAAGACATAAACCCATTGATGTACAACTTGGTAAGTAATTTACACACATTTATCAAGTTGGCTGTGACTCATTGTAATGTAGGAAAAAATAAAATAATCAAAGGTAAGCAAAGAAAAGGCTGTCATTTATTATGAAATTAAGGGAATAAATAAAAAGGTATTGAGGATGGTGTACATGGTATGTGCGCTGGTGAAATACGTAGACTTTTGATCCCAGCCAATCTCGGTAAGTTTATTAGACAATACAGTTTCTTGAGAGATGTAGCCAACACTGATGATATACTCTAGCTTATGGAGAATTTGGTATTCCTAATCTAGTGCCTCGTAAGTGTTATTTTTTCCTTTTCTCTCTATAAACGTTCTCATTGAATTGTCTTTTTGATAGCCAATACTGCCATTGTTGCTGATGTAGAGATGATATATGTTGATTCCCCATTTAGGTAAGCGTCTATATGTTTTATCTTGTATGTCAGATGCTCAACCTTGATTATATCAGCAATCCTTGGTTCTGGATCAGTGGTGTTATTTTAATCGTTGCTTTCTTCTTTTATAGACAAAATATCAAGCAAAGTGAACGTAGTAGTCCTGGTGCTATGCTTCAAGCACAGCTCGAACAACAACAGCAAGAGCAGGAAAAGAAGGAACAGTAATTATATTGTGAAAGTCTAAGCTAGTCTTACTTTCATTTCTTAATAATTATCTAAGCGCACTCGTAATAAACAAGTCAAAATGACCGATTGTAATATTAAGATAGAGGGATGTTAGGATCATTGCCTAGAAAAGTTACTGCATCCTACATCAAGATAAACTTGAAAACCTTGTACAGTCTTGCTTTTCTTTAAGGATTCAATATCAATGCTTGGCGATTATTACTTTAATCCCTGATGACCCAATGCCTTCATTATATTTTACTTTTCTGGATCTGGCAGTCAATTACTGTGCTTCCAGTCTCATTTTACCAATTGTTTGAAAACTCCACCCACCTTTTTGAAAAAAATTGGCCAGTAGTTTGAAGTTGGATTTCCCAGCAAATAAAAATTAGTTTGCCCGAATGTTTGAAGTTAATTTGCCCAGGTTCTTCAAAATAACTCGCCCAGGTTCTATAAATAATTAGATATGTAATTATACTTGAGTTTCACAACTCTTACAAAAAACCATTGGAAGTCATACTTATTCCAATCATTGTTGCCTCCATTCCAGGTTCCGATGAAGTGGTAAAGACTCTTTCGTGCCACGCTTTATTTTCAGATAACATATAATAAAAAAAAATTTCCAGTTCCTATTTTTTCAGATCTTTTTCGCGCCACGCACCGTGGTAATAATATGTACAATGATCAATCTGAACAATTGTTTACAAGAGAACAAGTCGAACAAATCATTGAGGAAATGTCAAGGAAGCTCAATCTTGACAGATCAAGTGAAGGTCCCACAAGCCTTCCGAACGAAATCTTGGAAGAACTGGAGAACAGCTCGTCCATCAATTTACAGAAGAACATCAAAGAATTTGTTAAGAACCTTCCAAAGTACGAAGATAGTGAATGGACCAACAGTGAGATCTTCAACAAAAAGTTCCACAGAGAACTTAAAAGGAAAACTGTGGATACCCTCCAAAGCACAAACGCAGTATACAAGGGAGCTGATCGACTCATCATCGCAGGAAGAGCAGCAGCAGGCCATTACGAAGAATGCCAACAATTTCTTGAATCAGGAGGAAGTGAAGAACAATTCTTTCACATTATGGAAGGCATCCGACAACTCGCAGTTTACTCATACGCCACGAGTAAGACCACCAAAAGTGAAGCTAGGACAATGGCGATCAAGGCGCTCAGGTTTCCCGACAGCGTCAAACACTTGGAAGAAGAACCTAGTGACAAGGCCATGGCCTTGGGCAGGGAAGAGGTTGAAAGAATCTTTCAAGCCAGATACGAACAATCCATCCTCAAAAATGTAGTTGGACGACAACAACAATCACTTAACCACAATAACAGAGGATTTGGACGTCAACAGAGATACACCAGGGGCCGTGGAACCTTCCACAGGTCTTTTTTTGGACGCAGCAAGGGCCCAAAGCTCCAATCAACCCCAATAAGACCGCCATCAACGCTGATGCCTTCCCCTACGACAACGGCGTATTACACCATACCAAGCGATGGCATCTTACCAGGGGGTCGTCTTCAATGTTTCTCAGAGCAATGGAAACGGACAATACTTCATTCATGACCTGTATCAGTAGTAACACAAGGATATCAACTTTAGTGGAACCACAGACCTCGACCATGGAAATATACTCCGATGAAGTTCACGGAAGAGGAACAAGTAGCAGTGGACGACGCAGTGAAGAAATTTCTGAATGCAGGTATAATCGGGCATTTCTCGTCTCAGGACAAGAGCTACCTATCGAAATTCTTTACTGTGAAAGAACCAAACAAACGCTGGCCAATATTGGATTGCACGAACTTGAACCAGTACATTCAATGCAATCACTTCAAAATGGAGGATGTACCAGCTTTACGGGAGTTGTTGGACAAGAACGATTGCATGTGCAAAATGGATTTGAAAGATGC
Source organism: Rhizopus sp. PT2906 (assembly GCA_025529335.1). Taxonomy (NCBI): domain Eukaryota; kingdom Fungi; phylum Mucoromycota; class Mucoromycetes; order Mucorales; family Rhizopodaceae; genus Rhizopus; species Rhizopus sp. PT2906. The sequence continues at coordinate 6,687 of JAMYHX010000505.1, forward strand.
ATATATAGTAGTGTCGATACACGAAAACTCCAGGGACTATTTGACCTTTTACACCAAGACGTGGTATACAGATACAAGAGTCTAGCATTTGGTCTCAACGTGGCATCTTGGGTTTTCTCCAAGCTCATAAAGTACGCCCTGGAACCATTATGCAAGTCCGGAATCAGATTTGTCTTTTACCTAGACGACATATGTGTGCTAGCGAAGACGAAGGAAGAAATGCAGGAACACACATCCAAGATGATAGCTCATTTAGAAGTCGTCAGATATAAAAGTGGGTTTAGAGGTGGCGTTTGCTGATTTAGTTAGGTTATCGACTCTTTCCCGTGATCTAATGTTAAGAAAAGAAAACAAAAAAGCTATTACGATACAAGCAATTGGGCATAGAGTTATTGTCTACTTTATTGAAGAAACTTTCCCGGGTATTACAACTATGACGGAAATCTTATCTTTCGATGTACCCAATACATTCTGTAGTATTGCGGATTTGATTAGTAAGATAGATCAATTGAAAAGAGTTAGACACGTACTTGATACAGAGTTCCAGTCCCGATATAAATATCCAAGACCTTTAACAGATGATACGAAAATTGCCATCAACCCAAAGCGTCGAAAGTCAAGAACAACTTCTTTCTCCTTGCTTTAAACCTTGTAATTCTTTCTCAATTTTTTTAAAATTGATAATATATTCTATGATATTCTAGTGTAATTAGTTAGAATTTTGATTATTAAATGATATCATCATGACAGCCTTTCCACTTGAGATTGAGGTGCTTTCCAGGAAATTGAGATTAAAGAGATCGTAAAAAAATTATCTTCTCTTCCCACTTTACCATTAAATCTATCATTAACCTGATCATTCATGAAAAAGAACAAAGGTCAGCTTATCTATTTAAAGTAAGAGGAAGGTATGTTGATCCTAAAAGTTATTGCAGTATTATGTATCCTGCATAGTAGTGCATATGATTTAATAAACGAATTTAATACTTGCAATGGCACAGCTTTGCCAGGAAACAGCCGAAGAAAAGCGAATAATAACTCGGAAACAGCTGTTTCCTAAACATCCGGCATTCTTGATCGAACTCTTTGACAACAACCCTTTAACGGTACTTGAGGACGCATTTCCTAACCTCGAAGCTTTCATTAGTGGACGTTATAAGCATATTCGAGAGAAGTATGCCTTGTCTTTAAAACGAGTAACCAAAAATACTGTGGAACGAGACACTACCAAAATAACTCAACTTCGTTTTGATATTATCACTCAATGGGAAGCGGCAGGCATCAATTACTAAAGCAATTGTGTATTTGTTGACGAAGCTGATTCTCATACTCAAATAATTAGAGGTTGAACAGCAGGAACTACAAGAGGCTATCCTTTCAGGTTTCCCATTTCCATATTAGTGTCCCACTTTAACAACAATGCTTCATTTCAATTTTGAAATGGCCAAAAGTTTTTTTTTATTGGCCCAACCTATTTTCTTTGACTGTAACAAGCAAAATAAAATATTTATAGAGCCTGGGCAAATTAACTTCAAACATTCGGACAAACTAATTTTTATTTGCTGGGAAATCCAACTTCAAACTACTGGCCAATTTTTTTCAAAAAGGTGGGTGGAGTTTTCAAACAATTGGTAAAATGAGACTGGAAGCACAGTACCTATCTCAGTATGCTCAAGTGTTATCACGTGTCTTTTTGTGACTATAAATAAATGCTGTTCTTGAAAGGAACACGGTGTAAAAACTTTGGTTAATGATGAATTACTTCGCCATAGTATATTAATTCAATACCTGACTAGTTCTGATTGAATGAATTAACAAGAGTAAAAGTGTTAAAGCGTGACATGACATTGTCTTGGAGCACTAGATAGCGCGTGCGTATATGTGAATGAGTGAGTCTACAGATGATGATTAACAAAGAAGAAAGCGCTTCAATTGCTCTTTTGTGTATCATTTCTGACTTACTATCTCTAGTTTTATTTTGATTATTACTATTCTTTCCGCTATTCTTCTGCTTTCACTTTACATAGAAAGACAGACTGCTAAAAATAGATCACTGTACCCTTTTCTCATGGACAAGGGGTTAACAGGGGGAATTCAATTTGTCTGTGAATGTAATAAAAGGCTGGTATGAATCATCGCATTCTTTGTGATTATTATCAAATAAAGGGTCAAATGCCTTGTTCCTTTACTTTACACAATCTTGTAACAGGATACATGATCCTGTTACCGGGGAAACACTAAAAAAATTGCCTGATGACAGCTGTTTCCAAATACAGAAACATTTTTTATGAAAACACCCTTTGTCCGCTACACACCGCGGGTCAAGTACACTAGACATTTATATAAACTCCTTTTTTTTCTTCTTCTCTTTCTCTCTCTCTCTCTCTCTCTCTCTCTCTCTCTTTCACATCATGACAACTAGCACATTAGAAGAATTACCTGTAAATAAGACAATGCTTGGATCACCTGTTGTAGAAGGAAATATTGTACAGCTTAAAGAAGAGAAAAAGAAGAAGAAGAATAAGAAAAAGAACAATTCCGATCCTAAACCCATTCGTGAGGCACACAAAAACAGCATTCCTCTTGGTTCAAAAGACAATATGATTGACCTTACTTTTTATAGGCTGTTGGTGCTATTGTGATTGATAGCATCAATCAAAAGATATTGATGATTGAAAGTCGCAAGAACAAAGACACCTTTGTTCTACCTCGTGATGATTGCCATCCTCAAGAACATCCTGAAAAAGCCGCCATTCGTCTGCTACATGATAAAGCAGGTATAGACACCAACTATCTATCAAAGCGTGTGGGTTGCTTTTCAGAGTCAAATAAAAAAGGAAGAGTGGTAGCTCATCACTGGATGTATGAGGTTCACAATCCGAAATTACTAGACAATTGGCCTGAATCTAATAGAAAGCGAGTCTGGGTATGTCATTAGATTATGTTGTTGTTTTTTTGACTTATTTCTTTATATAATAGATGACACATGAAGAAGCATTAAAGGCTAGTGAGAACAAGCGTATGGCTTATCTTGCTCTTCAAAAGATAAATTTTGATAATTTACAATAAATAATCCTTTCTTTTTTTATTATTCTAATTGTCTATATTCTTGTTGTTCTCTTGTCCAAAGGTGGATGCTAAAAGTGCCTTTTGCATGTAGGGTTTAAAACGAAGCAACTGCATAGCTTCTTCAAAAGTACACTATGATAATGTCAATTTATCAAAGATTATACATTCTCTAGTGTATCGCTTACCCATTTTCTTTGTCTAAAATCCTCCTCTGGCCAACGCTCATAGATATGTTGGACCTCTAATTCATAAAACCATACATGGCTTTTTGGGTTTCCCATATAATCGTAGTCTACAAAATTTCCTACAAATCCTTTCACGACACCTTTTACACCTCCTAATACAAATGAATAAGCAAATAATGCTACAGATGTGACATTCTACCCTCTTCATATGTCTCTCTTTTCGCTGCTTCTTCTCGAGTTTCGTCATTTTCCCAACCACCTTTTGGCTATATTTTTATTTATCAAAAACATTGTTTCTCTTAAAACCTAAACTTACCAAAACCCACACATTTTCATATTTACTGCTTGAAATAATCAACACTTTATTCGTTTTGGGATCTACAGCAATGCTACCCGAAATCTATAACTGTGTGTTCATGATTGTTACACTTTTACTCTTTTTATCTTACTTGTCGAATATCATTGTGATCATAGACTTGATTTTGTCTTCCAACACGGGGTTCAGTAGGATAATCAGGGTGACTCATAAAGAAGAAAAAAGAAAGAAAGAAAGAAAGACACCCTCCGAATTTTTTTTTTCTTTTTTTTTTTATTATGATGCAACTGAAAGTGTGTATAAAAATGATGAAAAATCTAAGAAAATTATTTTTGGTGCACAGTTGGAGAGGAGTTTTTTCTTTTATCGGCGATCTCGTGTACCAGCGGATAATTTACCACTGAACAAGTGTTTGGGCATCTTGGTTTGAATTGATCTGTCTGATTCACCACGCTTACCCATCTTGTTATTTTGTTTCTGGCTGTTCTTCTTTTGTTTATCTGCTTCCATCTTTTGTTTGACATTACGGAAACCTTGTTGGCTAAGAGCAAGGTTCTCCGATTCAGCACGTTCATCTGCTGTAGCTTCCTTAACAGCTTCATCAGGAAGAGCTTCTTCACGTGTACGCTTACGATGAGCAGCTGCTTCACGCACACGCTCTGTAGCATCTGCACTGTCAATACCCATCTGAGCCAATTTCTCATTCATTTCGCTCACAGTACTAAACTTGGCTGCTGTTGGCTTGGGTAACACCGGTCTGTTTCTACCATGAGCTGCACGATGAGCTTGCACGATCAACTTCTTCTTTTCACGAATAGCATCTGCGGCAGCCTTGTAAGCCTCTTCGTCATCGTCCAACATGTCATCATCTGACTGATAGAATCCTTCCTGTTCCAATCTTTCTTCTTCTCTCTCCAAAGCTTCCAATTTCTCCTCAATTTCAGGATCAATAAAGTCTGCCACATTGTGTCCGTCAAGGAATTCAGGAATAACGTCATACTTCCAGTCATCCTCCTTCAAGAGATATTTCTTCTTCAGATCAACATTATACACACCTGCACCACCATTTTCTACTTCAAGGTCCTTTTCGAGTTGACGACGGTTAGGGTCATTAGGATCATATTTGGCTCTTGATGTGACCTCAGCAGGAATATTAGGCAAACGAGCAATATTGTCTCTTTGTTGAGGTATAGCCAAGTGAATCTTGTTGATCACATCATTCATCTTGTTACTCTTCATCTTCATTTCTACACGGGCAGCTAACAATTTATCACAAGAAATATTTCGTACGTTCATGACACCTTCTTCATTATAGCAAGACATAGTCAAGACCGTAGCGTTCTCTTCATTAGCAATATCTTCAATCCATTTTCTTTGTTCTTCAGGAAGATCTTCAGGCTTCATTTGGTCAATCTTGTTGATGACCAAGACAATAGGCTTATTGGCAAACAGAGGCTTGATATTATGGAACAACTTGACTTGATCCTCTACACTGTAACCACATTGTTCTGACAGATCCATAAAGTACATGATACAGGATCTCAAGTGAGCCATAGCAGTAATAGACTGCATTTCAATCGTATTTCTTTCTTCCAAAGGGTGATCCAGAATACCAGGTGTATCAATGACTTGCCATCGCATGTACTTGTAATCCATGTGACCGACAAAGAGTGATTTTGTTGTAAAGGCATAGGGTTGCACATCTACATCGGCACGGGTAATTTTGTTGATAAAGGAAGATTTACCGACATTAGGGTAACCACAGATCAAGAGAGTACGGGTGTTGGGATCAATTGAGGGTAGACGAGACAAGTGCTGACGAACTTGTTCCAAATAGGCTAAACTGTCCTTTTGACGTTTCATAACAGTAGCCATTCTACCCAAGGCTGCTTTCTTTAATTGCTTACATCTGTAAAGTGAGTCACCAAATTTGAGTAAACGGACATAATCCTTGGCGACTTGATCAATCAAATGACGGGCTGTGTTGATTTGACCCAAGGCAAGCTTATAATGATCTTTGTCGTAAAGGACGTTCATGAGGTCAGCATAAAAGGGATGAATATCCTATATAGATTATTAGTTTATATGCTTAAAAGCATGTATATATATATATATCTATTCATTACCTCAAGCTTGGGAAATTCTTCCAATATGTGCTTAAACTTTTCTTCAAAGTTCTCTTGAGTAAACTTGACTTTGCGCATATAAAACTGTCTAATACGACCAATGTTGTAGTTTTTATGAATAACAGTTGGTGTCTTTCTTTGAGTCTTTGATAAAATAATATCAATAAAGTCAGAAGCTGTAGGCACTGGCTCGATCTTTTTGAAATTATATAACGATGTCATCTTTATGTGTTCTGGTGCCTGTCTTGCAGAAAAAGAAGAGTGTAAAAAAGAAATTTTTTGAAAACTTTTTTTGACACTTTATAAGGTAAAAGCAGTCACCTAAGTCGATTGGAAGAGAAATTGGAGTCCAGATTGAGGGACGAATCAAATTGAGGGCCAGTTTCTTCAAGTTACACTTTATTCACAAATTATTCGCACTGATAAAAAAATGATAATTTCAGACAACAAATAATAATAAAAGAGAGCCTATCAGAAGCAAAAGAATGAGTAAAAAAATGATTAGTATTTCAGTTATTAATTTGATATTAAACACTTAGATTATAAAGAAGAGGATTTATAAGAGAAAAAAAGAGACAAGAAAAGTGAGTCAAATTATATAGAGATTATTAATATCTTACCCGAAGTGCATCCTGGGTTGGGCCAGCGATAACTGGCCCGGAAAGAGCAAAGAAAGAAAGAAAGAAAAAGAGAGCAAGCCATACAAAAGAAAAGAGCAAGTGAGCGAGCGGCCAAAAGAGCGCGTGGGATCAAAGTTTGATTCTTACCAAACTATCTCCAGCTAACACCGGGTTATTTTCGATGGACAATCTATAATACTACACGTCAGTTTCTTACAAGAGTAAAGAATATAACATACCTTAGGGCTAGCTGGGGAATAGCTGATCTTACTTTTTGGACCAAAGAAGTCAAGATCAGACTGTTTATACAGAGTCTCTAGCAACTTTTTCATTTTGTATAAAGTCTTGACCACATTTATCTTTTCTCAAAAATATCAAGCTCATTTTATATATCAAATGTTGTCTTTTTAAATAATAAAAAAGACATAAAGTGTTTAATTGTTATTGATCTTGTAATGTGTGCGAATAATTTCTGAAAAAGAGTATCTTAAGCTCCCTCTGGGCTTGAGGATAAAAATGCTTTGACTGAGAGGCTCACGGAAAAAGTGTTAAAATCGTTGCTATGAAGACCCTAGATAGTCATTTAAGTAGTTTCTACTCAGGATTAGAAGGCAGTGATGGTTCTTTTTTATGATAGCACACCAACAGTAGCTTTAGAAAAGGAACTTGCTAATCTTTTCAAGTGTGGTCACTTAAAGACAATACATGCACATCATTTCAGTCCCAGAGGTGTTGATATAGACAAACAGACAAAGCATCCTTTTGAGAAGGTCTTATTCGATGCTCTTCCGAAAAGAGACATGATGATGGATGAATCAATTGAAATTAGTAAAGATGCTACTAGAAGAAGAATGAACCTATTATACGACAAGTAATTTTCAAGCAATTTGGCCATAAGATTAGCGAAAGACAAATGAAAGAGTGCCTCTATCAGACATTTTAACCTTTAAGGCCTTCGATAGATATAAATACAAATCGTCGTCAACTTTGATCCGCTTCGACTGGTCTGCTGTGATTTTATTAGATAAGGTAGACTGCCTGTCGTGACCAATCAAATTAACAAGATCATCATCATTCTCATTCTTTTGATAAAAATAATAGAATTTGAAGCACTACAGCGATACACTTTCAATGTTGAAGCCTCGTTTGTGAGCCATTTGTTTACAGTTTTCAATGAAAATCATAAGAAGATAAGAGGTTGACTCTTCATTGCCAATAGGGCTTGTTCCTGATACTAAACTACTGTCTTTCGATCTTGCTGAAATGAGCGCTTGGTCCTATGAGAAGCAGCGCGGATCGCTCTATCCAACGTTTTTGCTCCTTCCTTCATGGTTCGTTTATTAAGTTGAGTCTTCACAAAGAGAAGACTCAAATCAGCCGAATTGTTGAATTTTTTCTGCGAATGGAAGCCTTCAAACCATTCAACAACTGACTCCTTGTATTTTCCACGGTCATGATTTATAAACCCGATTATGGTAAACCTGCCATATTTTCAGGTGAGCACTACATGCACCAGAAAATGCGCCAGAAGTTAGAATAATTTTACAAGCACTACCTCTACCCATTACCTATGATGTAGCCTAACAAAACTTTCCAATGTGTGGCGCCACACTAAACATGACTTTATAAAGTTGCCATCTTGGTTTATTCCTTTTCAAGAAGAAAGAGATAAAAAGGTCCTTTATTCTAGTTTTATATTGTCAGTTTGATCAACAAAAATGCAAGAACATGTGTGATTGTGATGATATCGTATTTTATATCAGAGAGAGTAGTGAGATTGTAAAATGATGTCACAGCTAGCGTCTCAAGGAAGCGCCCGTAACATTAGCCTATATTCTGGTGCATTTTCTGGTGCATGTGGTGCTCACCTTTTTTTTTGAGTTGTTCCTTTCTCAGTGTTGCTATCAGCGTACTACTTACTCTTAAGTATGCATCAGTTCATATTTTTTAAATAGCAATTGAAACTTGTAACAATGTATATTATTTTAGAGGATCATCAGGGATTCTGCCGTTATTCAGATTTAATACCTATAACAATTTGTTGAAGTAAAAGATGCTTAGTAAAAGACTGTACATGCACTATAGGAAATTCAGACGTTATGCGATCTTTTTATGTGCGCAGAGTTATTTCAGTCAGTTTGCAATCCAAAAATTATATTTGCGCAGTCTGGACTTTTTCATATGTGCAAAGATTTTCTGTACTTGTTTATAGTACCAATCTTGTTGGCTAGTTAGAAAAGTAATTGGATATGATGCCATTTGGTGATCCATGGTCTTAGTGACTGTTCATGATTATATGAAAACTTTCATATGACTGTCCTCAGCCCCCATCCCTGGCTCATCTGTTTGTATTAAGAGGATATCACAAAAAAAGCTCATCGTTTCTAGGATGCTCAGTGAAAGTAAGGTTTTATGCATGAAAACTATTTTTGATTATCAAATAGTAATGATAATACAATAAAAGTGAAAAAAAGATCTTCTATCATATTAATTCTCACTGTGTGGTTCACAAATTGACCCCACGGCAGTCATCTCTGAGTTTCAAGTGATGATCTATGCTTAAACATAGTTGTATGTCCTTTGAAGGGGAATAATTGAGATTGTATGAACCCTTTCTATCTTTGATCTTCATTCATGAATTATTCTAACAAAAAAAAAGGAGTGAAAGTGGACTCTTTTGCCTTTATAGAGTAAATGTAACCAACAGTTTTGATTGGACAATATTAAATTCTGCTTTTCAAGTTTTTCTTTATTTTTTCTCCTTCTTTTTTCTTTTTATAAAAACTCATAATAGGATTAAAAAGCATATTTGCACATAATATACACTTTCTTTATCTCTTCTCTTCTCTCCTTTCTTTTTTTTTTTTTTGAAGCCTTATTTTATAGCTTTGTTTGTTACTATTTTGTATCCATTTATTTTTTCTTTTCTGCCCCTTTCCTTTCCTTATAAGACATTATGACATCAGAATCAACAGCAGACATGGCAACAATAACATGTAGTGCTTGTCAACTGCCATTAGAAGGCAACTTTGCACGCGCCCTGGATGGTGCATTCCACTGGAACTGTTTTCTTTGCATTGTAAGTTTATTATTTTTTGCTTTTTATATATACTTGACACGTTTTTTATTATAGGATTGCAATGAACCCGTTGCAGAAAAGTTTTTTCCTATTGAATTGGAAGGCGGTATTCAGAAACCATTATGTGAACGAGATTACTTTAGACGTCTAAGCCTTACTTGTGATAACTGTGGCGAAGCCCTCAGAGGCTCTTATATTACAGCAGTTGGCAAAAAGTTCCATTTAGAACACTTTTATTGCAGCGTTTGTTCTACTGTTTTTGGCCCAGATGACTCTTATTATGAACATGAAGACAACGTTTACTGTCATTATCATTATTCTATTAATTTTGCAATCAAATGTATAGGTTGTGAAACAGCCATCTTAAAGCAATTTGTCGAGATCAATAGAAATAATGTAGATGAACACTGGCATCCGGAATGCTACATGATTCATAAAGTAAGAGAATTATCTAGTCTTTATATCATACTCAGCCATTTTGTAGTTTTGGAACGTAAAGTTGGCTCAGTCTGTGGGTGAAGAAGATCAAAAGTTAAATATAGGCAAGTAGTACTTCTTAAAAAGGAAATATTCTAGTTGCTAACAAAGAGGCTAGATCTCAGCAAAATGACTTCAGAGGAACTTAAAGAAGCTCAAAATGTGATGGAAGAAAAAGTGTATAGAATATGGACAGTGTTGTCAGCATTTGAAGGTAAATCAGATCTTCATTTATGTTTTATATACCAACATATGCTTTAATAGAATCTGCTGCTGGTTGTATATCAGATATGCTTCTTCATGTCTCTGAAGGAAGTTACGCTGAAGGAGTTAAAATGGCCGATTATTTTGTCACACATGTTGAGGTCTTATTCAGTGCTATCGATGACCTTGCTATTCAATATTTGAAACAAACGAAGCAAGAACTCCAATATGACCGAGAGTCAAGCATGCTCTGTAAAAAGGTTTCCAACTTCTTTTCCCTATTATCCCATACTCAAGAAAATGGTCTCCGAAAAATTGGTATCACGCAAGATTTACTTTCATTGGTAACAGGCTTAGCCCACTATTTGAAGGTCTTGATTCGAATTGGATTGACAGGTGCCCTGAGATTAGAAAGAAAGAATGACTGTAAATCGAGTGCGATCAGTCGATTCCTTAGTCAACTGATGGAATTAGCAAACAAAAAGCGGCAATATCTACATGAAGCAGATTACACTGTATCATCGGATCTTTGTCAATTCTGTAGAAAGCAATGTGAGGATGCTTGCTTTAGATACAAGACGTACATCTGGCATGATAAATGCTTTGCTTGCTCCTTATGTTGTACTCCTCAACGATCAGATTATAAGGAAACTTATATCTCTCAAAAGGATTTATCTATCATTTGCAGCAAGTGTATCACACATATTGATGGTTATGTTCAAGGTGTTCAATATGTATCAAAACTCAGACAATCATCCTTTTTGTTACGTTTTGCTTTGCGAAGATTATACAGTCTGTTGAATGTTCCAGGTAATTTAGACGCTTGTTCTTGGGATACATGTAACTTATATTTTATCAGACCCAATGATTGCTTATTATGGCCAAAGCTATGAACACACATCAACACAGTATCAGCAACAGCAACAGATACAGTCTATTCAACCTCAGCAGTTGCAACAACAACAAAGGCTGCTGATACAACAACAACAACAGCAACAACAGCAACAGCAGCAACATCATCATCAGGCAGCGATACATACTCCTCCTTTACCTCCCCTACCAAAATATGTTAATGGAGACGATTTACCTAACGAGGAGATTCATTTGAATGATATCAAACGAATGAAATCAACTCATATGAATAGAAAGATCACCAATTCACACAGAATCGGAAAGAGATCAACCCTGATGGAGACTCCCATCCCTAATGCTGCTGCTGTTTCCAATAACATAGAGGAATCTAGTCGCCCTCAAAGCCAAGGAACAGAAGCTTCCAACAAACGAACCTCATTCAACGAACTAGGCAGTTTCTCTGAAAGCTCACACCAGAGCAGACACCGATATACAAAATCTGTGCCTGAGGCAAAAAGTTTTTACTTTGCCGAACTTGGCGCACTACAGCATTTTATGCTGAAACATATTGCAGTACTCTATTTGGAAGAAATACTGCATGACCATTTCACCTTAGAGGAACTTGCTGATTTAATTGATGATAAAAAGAATTCAACTCTTTGGGGTAAATTTGTGACTAGTCTGAAAGCAGGTGGAAATAAGAAAGTACCCAAGCCAAAAGGTAATAGCGTCTTTATCATAAAAAAGATGAGACTAATCGATTAGTAGAGGGAACGTTTGGTGTAGCTATAGATGTATTAGTAGAAAAGAATGGTATTGAATCCAACTTGGGCGTTGGCCCAACTCGAATTATCAAGATTCCATCTTTTATTGATGAAAGTATTTCCAGTATGAAGCAAATGGATATGTCAGTTGAGGGCATTTTCAGAAAGAATGGTAATATTAGACGATTGAAGGAATTGAGTGATGAGATTGATAGAAACCCAAACAATGTCAATTTGGCCAATGAGTCACCTATCCAAGTCGCTGCTTTGATAAAGAAATTCTTGCGTGAATTACCTGATCCATTGTTAACCTTCAAACTGCATAAGCTATTCATTACTGCTCAAAGTAAAGCAAAATGACACATTTAATGCCTGTTACTCACTTTATTATAGAACTCGAAAATGAAGCTGATCGGAAACGAGTGACTCATTTAGCTTGCTGTATTTTACCAAAAGCAAACCGTGATACGATGGAAGTCTTGTTTGTCTTTATGAAATGGGTCTCTCAATTTGCTCAGTTGGAAAATAATACTGGAAGTAAAATGGACATAGTGAATTTGGCAACTGTGATAGCTCCCAACATCTTGTACTCAAAAAGTAAAGACCCCGCAAAGGATGAATCCTTTTATGCTATAGAAACAGTAACCATGTTACTCGAAAACGCTGAAGAGTTTGCGACTGTACCAGAGGACTTTATCCCACTTTTACAAAACTTATCCTATGAAGAAGGTGATATGGATATGAATGTTCGACACATTTTGAAAAAGTGCGAAATGGTCATGAAAATGAAACGAGCTAAAGCCACGGGGGGACCTATTGCTCCTCAACTTCCAAGACAACACTCTTCTCCAGCCGCGGTATCCAGCAACAGTATTCACCAAGAAGGAGAGTCATCTCATATGCCTATTCAACTATCCTCTTCACCACAAAACATGTCAAATATGGAACCCCATGTGAGATCACCGAATACGCCAGTGCCTATCATGAGATCGCAATCCTCATCACATATCGTTGGCACAAATTACGAGTAAATTTTCTCATCTTTTATAAATATACCTTATTCAGAAATTATTCGCATACAATTTAAAATCAATAATAACAATTACACTTTGGCTGGTTATCAATCTTTTCTTCATTGTTCCCAACTTGACAACATATAATAATAATGATATGAGAAATATAAAAAAAGGAGACTTGTATAATGTGGTCAATACTTTATAAATAACGCGTAACTGAAAAGGTTGTTAGAGATTTGGTATAAAAAGTCTGACCTTGGCGTCTTTTTCTTTTCTTCTTTAAACCAAAAAGCATGGCCAGCTATTCCCTAGCTAGCCCTAAGGTATGTTATATTCTTTACTACTGTAAGAAACTGATGTGTAGCATTATAGATTGCCCATCGAAAATAACCCGGTGTTGGCTGGGGATAGTTTGGTAAGAACCAAACTTTGATCCCAGACACCCCCTTAACCTCTTCCGCTCCCTTTCTTTTTTCTTTACTTATGTTTCCAGGTCAGTTATCGGTGGCCCAACCCAAGGTGCACTTCGGGTCAGATATTACAATGTTAATAAATACTTATATTAAAAAAGAGTTTATAAAAGAAAAAGAGAAGTAAGAAAAGTGAGTAAACTTATAAATTATTACTAATCATTTCTTTTATATCTCATTCTTTTACTTCTGTTGTCTGAAATTTTATTTCATTTTATTTTCTATCAGTTTACGAATAAAGTGTATGCTCATTTCGTATAAACTTTAAGCTTTCAAGAGGAATCAGAATACTGTTTTATTAAAGCTCTTCATGAACAATTGATTTCTTTGGTTGTTGCTCTATCTCTTGACAGACAGCAGGAGATGTGACACGATACAAGTACTCGCATTTTTCGGGTTCTGATACCTCCAATATTTCATTTTTAACTCCACAGTCAATAATGGCCTTTACGCTTCTCTCAGGGCCGTTCCAGCAGCGTGTGCCTTGGGTATGACTATGTCTTTTATATTTATCGTCACCGTCTCCCGTAAATTCACTGAATTTTCCCAAATGGACACGGGTATGGTCTTTGTTACTCTTTTGATAGGCATCACCCAAGAAGCAAAGTGAATATGTATATCTATATTCAGTTGAGATCATTGTATTATGGACTAAACACCTTACTTACTCTCCTTCATTTTTTTCAATGCAGACATCTTTAAGCTTTAACCATTCTTTTTCTTTACCATAGTCAAAGTTCAGTTCCTCATTAACTTTGTCGAGATCAGAGCTTAGTTGGTTTACTTCAGATTGCGCATCTTCATATGCTTTACGTGCTTTGTCTATGTCTAAATAAAGTAAGTCAATATTCGACTGTCATCATCCTCCCTTTTTTTCTTTTTCTTTTGCAAAAAGAATGATGAGCGCACCTCCTTCATTATGGCTGTAACCAGTATAATCTTTACTGGCTTCCTTGCGTAGAAGCAATTTATCCAAGACATTTGTTTTTACAATGTCCGGAAGAATAGCTTCCAGCTTTTTTAAAACAGTATCCACTGATGAGTTCTTACCTAATCGGCTCAACATTCAATTTGATCCTTCTTCTCTTTTATATGAAATATAAATTACCTTGGCTATCATCACTTTCTTCACTATCGGATTCAATTTCATTGTCTTCAAACTGACTTTCTTTACTTTCAATCTCTTTGATATCTGCTTCTATTTCCTCTTTTAGTTGGGCATACCGAGTCATAAACTCATCATAACCGGATATGGCGCTCTTGACAGCCATGTCGTGGAAATTGTGATTATGGTCTCGTTTCATATCATGCAAAATGGTCCTCAATATCTCCAATTCGTTCAACAGAGTCGATATATCATGTTTGAGAGTCGTCAATTCTTGAACGCACGAAGGGCATTTCTTCTTTAACTTGCTTCTCTGTTCATTTTCAGACTCTAGCGCATTTAACTCGCGTTCAAGCTTCATCACAAACGATTTCTTTATAATAAGTTCATCTTCAAGCTTGGACTTTTCTTCATCCCAAAGAGATACTTGCTTTTCTGCCTCATCTACAAGCCGTTGCTTAGCAGCTAAACCTTGTTGGATCGCCTTTTGTAGCACCTCTTGTTTCTTTCGATAGGCCTCTCCAACTTCTTTACAACGGTTAGGACAGTCTGCAAGTCCAGTGCTTTCATCAGAGCCATCACAGCATGCTTCATCACATACACCGTCATTAACAGAATATGATTTGATATAGTCTGGGATATGTCCTTTGTTTTCACAATAGAAATAAGAATTGGGGCAAGCGGATGTGCCTTGATAGAATTGCGCTTTAAAACAAGTCCAGCTCACTTTAATAAGTATTTATACCTGGCTCATCAGATCCATCTGGACAATCACAATAGTCGTCATTAATAGCAGAGTACAGAATGACTTTGGAGCCATCTAAGCATTTCCAAGTGCCATCACTTGATGGCTTGTAAAGAGATTGGTCTGTTATTTTAAAGCGTTGGTCAATGTCATGCTAATGTTGAATAAGCTTTTTTTTTCTTACTTTCAGGCGCAATTCCTTTAATGCTAGATGCTTTTACAATGGCAATAGCAGCAACAATGCACGGTAATTGTAGTCTAAACAATACCATTAGAATCTTAAAGAACTTTAAGAACGCGGTTTGCTTGAATTTTATAAATCTGAGTTCGAATTAGCTACTGTTTGTTCACTTATTCTCCCTCTTTCCAGCACTGCTGGTTGGTTTTATCCTCTGTGTTCAACAAACCAGAAAGTAAATGATTGCATCATCGTCTATCATTCACTTTATTGATCTTGTTTGGAGAATCTTTAGATTATCATTATAAGCATGGTATCTGCTATTTTTTATTGATATTAGGGTTTATACAATAGATTACTGACGTCAATTTGGGAATCTACACTGATTCTAAGCTCTTTAATAAATCTGCAGCGGACACACTGCTAGTCTCACTGCTATCTTGTTCTTCTCTTTGCTTTCTGCTACGTCGTCTAGTAGTACGTACTTCCACATCTCCAGTTCTTAATTTATCCAGCAAACTGTCCATCATACATCTATCATTTTCTCCTTCGCCGCCTAAAAAGAATTGTTAGATGTATAGTTCGATCCATATTTACAAATCTTACTTGTATCAATTCCTTCGATCGGGCCTCTCTTTTCTTTAAGAGCTGCCTCTGCCTTTTCTTTCTTTAGTCTCATACGCTCCTTTCTTTCTTCTTCCTCGCGCCTTTTCTTTTCTTCACGCTCTTGTCTTTGTGCCATCTTTTCTTCTGCAGCAGATGCTTCCTATAATCATACCCTTAGCCTTTTTATGCTGTTGCTCAAATGTGATTTACCTTCCAAGATGCTACAAACCGAGAGAACGTTGCAAAAAAGTCATCTGGTCTCATCACTTTAGGATTTTCGCCGTAATAAGTCATCACGTCTTTCCATTTAGCATCCATATTCACATATAGTGCTTCAAGATCTTGGAAGCGAGTCGAAGCATCCTCGTAATGCTTTGTCATGATATCACGGAACTTATCATCTTCTTCTAGCTCTACATCTTCAGGCTGCCACCTTGTTTTCAATTCGAGATCAAGGTCCTTTAATCCTTTTCTCATTTCTGTATACTGTTGAACCATATCATTCAAACTAGCCATGACTATATTATAAAACCATGCTCAGTCTCAAATCTATTCATATTATATCTTCTTACTTCTAGCCGCTTGATCAATAGACTTCAAGTCTACCAGAAACTCCAATAGATGAGGGAACTGGCGTCTAACCACGCCAGTGACCACATGTAATAAGTTTAACGACGATGTATTTGATGCTTTAGTGTCCACCAGCTTGAAGGGAAAAGTTGTATAAAAAGAATCACACTTATGCTGTTTTTAATTACCTTATTGATACTTGAAATACGCATACCAAATGCACCACCTTGAAGACTTTGTGCATTCATGTAATTACCAATAACAAGGAGAAGCTACATAAAAAGTGCATTAAAACATCAACTTCATCACTCAGATATGTATATACACATACACAAAGTAAGCTTTTGAGGCTCTTTGAATTTTTCAAAGCATCAGAAATTTCTATCACGATTGCCATGTTCTTTTTTGAAGGCAAGTTTGAGTCATTAGCGTTGGTATTGTTTGTATCTACATACCTTCTCCAGTTGATCAAATCTTTCCCAGAATTGAACTCTGAATAGCATAAACTGTATACGTTGTTCATATCTGTACATCCTGTGCATCTATATAAGCCGTCAGTATTCGTGCAATAAATTACAAGGGCATTTGATACTACCTCAACTGTAAATTGTTCAGGAGTATCCAACTCTTCACATGCTTCAGATGGTCCTTCCAGATATTTCTTCATCACATCCAATTTGTCATCTTTTGTAGGTAGATAACTAATAAGATTACCGAGGAAAGTTTCTGTACAGAGATTATCATCTACTCTCATGATACTCTTGCGAACATCAACAAACGTATCAAATGCTTTGCACTTGGGCAAAACAGCCAAGTCTATCTATGGTCAGATTCATACACATATTTAACTATCATGCTTACTGATATTTCTGCTCTTCTCCTTGGACAAGAACTTGACAGCGTCCTTCTTTTCTTCCACCTTTGCCTTCATTCTTTTTTCAAAAAAGTTGTTTGCCTTGGCTGGAAATAGCGCCTCAATTCTTTCAAATACACCGTATTTATCCAAATCATCCTCAATCTGGCTTTCGTCTACATCACTCAATGTCCAAACTGTCTTGTCGACGCTACGAGCATCCAACTTTTGCCACTGCAAGTTTTTGAGCTTGATATGTGGATAGTGACGAAGCTCTTTACGCGCAGGTCCTTTGGGAACAGCTGGTAGCATAGGTCCCTTTGGCGCACCAGGGGCTTTTTTTTTAAAAAAGAAAAAAAAAGAGTTGAATAGAGGTATACTTGTATAAAAATAAGCACTTACGTGGAGGAGGAGGAGGAATACCTGGCCCTCCAGGTGCTTTGATTATAAGTGAGTTAGGATTAATACTATATGGTATTGTAAAACTTACGTGGAGGAGGAGGAGGGATGCCTGGTCCTCCAGGTGCTTTGGTTATAGGTGAGTTAAGACTGGTATTTCATGATTTTCTAAAACTTACGTGGAGGAGGAGGGGGTAAACCAGAACCAGGAGCTGTTCATTGAAGAGTAAGTATCAGTGTTTTTGTCAATAGGCCAGCCTGTTACTTACGGGGTGGTGGCGGTGGCGGTGCAGGAATGCCAGTAGATCCAGGCGCTAAAGCACAGCATTTAATATTTAAAGAATATTGTTTCTTAATAATCAACTTACGTGGTGGTGGGGATGGAATACCAGTCGTTCCTGTTGAAAATTGGAGATAATTATCATCAGTTTGTTCTATCAGAGGAGCAATTATGACGTTTACCTGGTGGGGGTGGTGGTGGTGGCGGGGGAGGAGGAACAGGCGATTCAGTAGACATGGATGCTATGGTTGAAGAAGTTGTTATTATGCCACAAGAAAAGAATGAATAGATGCTATATCTTACGTGGCATAGGGGGTGGTGGGGGAGGCGGAGGTACTGAATCAACTAAATAAACGTAAGATTTTATGGCTCATCAGAGATCAGTTTTCACTTACTCTCAGAAGTTGCTTGTGCATCACTAGCAGCTTGTGATTCTGGTGATTCAGCATATGCGGCCTGCGCTTTGCTGTCAGCTATCAGAAACAGTTAACCTCTCGTGTTTTACAAATCCACAAGTTTGTACTTACATTCATTTTTGTCTGGTGTCTTGTGCTGAGAAGGCATTGGTGAGCTGGGAACATCTGTTCAATCCTTTAGTATTTTAAGAGTTATATGATGATATCCTAATACCTGATGCTGTGCCTTGCTCAGTTACGGTATATTGTTGATCTTTGGTGGGATGTAGAGGAGCTGTACCAGGTATGACAAATCCTCCTGGCCCAAGAGATGATAGAATGTTGTCCTGGGCATATGGTGAGTATGGCAGCTGTGCGCCTCCTAATGGCATTTGTGGAGATACAGGATACAGGGGCGTAATTGAGTCACCTTTTCTACCAGCCCATTTCCATTGATCCCCTACGACAATAGGCGCAGTAGTCTGTGATGGTGTGCCAGGTGTCTGATTTCCGTATTCATAGCTTTCGAGCTGTTCAGTCTTTTCACGAAGTTTTTCTTGAAGCATGGCAATCGTCTTGTTAGACTGCTGTAATAAAGTACGTATAGCGGCATTTTCCATTTTATAATTTCTTGTATCGTGAAGCTTAACAGCAGGAGGCTTCTTGGCTTTTAAGTCCTCGATTTGCTGTCGAAGTTCTTTATTTTCTGCCGTTAATCGTATCGCTGTCTCTTTATCCTCTTCTGCCGATCTTGCTATCTCCTGTAGTCGATCAAGTTCATTAAATTTTCCAATCATATTATTAACGGAAATGCCAAACGCCGATGCTCCGAGTTCCTCAACTGTTACAGTATCTCTGCGATCCATAACAATATTTGACACAATTTCGCTAATAGCTTGATGGTAATGTGTCCTAAAATCAAGTTAATGCCAAGTCTTGTCTCTTTTTCATGATACTTACTTTCTATCTGCATCACCTTTAATCAAGAGCATGCTTCTAAATGTTTGAAGTAAATAATGAAGAGCATTTGGAGCATCAGCAATATTATCGAGTATAAGCTCCAGTAACTCATTCGGCTGAGAGACTTCGCTGTACATTGATATTTCATCACCAAAAGCCTCTTCCAAGTCACCATCTGCTCTTCTACGATACTTTTCTATTTGGTCATATACTGCTGGATCATCAAGTCGCTCCAATTTGCTAAAAATGCGATCTAAGCCAGAAGCTTTGAACTGGCTGCGAAGATAGACGCGTTCGGTAACCTCGGTTGGTATATACACTAATGAATTGATAAGACCGAGGTTGGATAACTACATAATACATAATACATAATTTAATAAAACACACAAAAAGACGATAATTTAAACTTACTGCATAATCAACAATATGATTATCTGGAGGCACGTAGACACCCAACTTTTGATAATCGTCAACTGAGCCACTTCGACTGATTTTACGTTTGCCGTCCAAAGTGTTTTCAAAATCCTTAAGCCAGGAATCAAAAATACCAATATCATTCTTGTGCTGACGCAGCAGCTCAAAACCTTGCATAACATGTTTATGACCCAAAGGAACATCACAGTGACATAAAAACAAAAGGATATCACTAACAATCTTCCTTGTTTGCCATTGTGGACAGACGATAGAGAATACAAACGAATGAATGTATTCTGGGTTTAAGATGGCATCACGGGCACCCCACTAAAATCACAGCAAAAAAAAGAAGGGGAATTTTTCAGCTTAACTAGATTACCCTTTTTGTTTACAAACTTACTCTAGCATTCACCAACACTTTGATACATTTTACGAGTTCAATCTCTAGTTCCAATATTCGCCCTTTTCTATAATCAAGTTTAAAACACACGAGTCAATATTCTCACTATACATCTTTCTTTTTTTGTTTTACCTTTCCGGTTGCTTATTCAGAAAAGATAATCCATTGGAAAGCACACGAAGACCTTTAAGCTCTATAAACTTCAAAACCCAGCTATAAAAATTCACTATGAGCGATACATGTATCTACTACCAGTACATATAACTCTTACTCTACAGGACGTGTTCTTAAGCTAACTTCCAAATTGTTAGCAAGTGCTGGTGTTACGGCTCTAAGGTCAGCTTCCATAAACTTTCTGATATAAAACTCGGGAGTGTTTCGATCGGTTAAAGAAATTCCATCCGGTGAAGCTGAGTGAACGTGAGTTGAGGAAGATATTGAAGGTTGAGGACCTAAATGACTGTATCTATTGGAATGCCGCTCTACCACTCGAGCCGTTGAATCCTTTGTAGCTGACCACATCTCGCCCGCTAAATCAGACAAGACATGAATAAGTGGTGCTGGCTCATCTTGGCCCTCACTTATATTTGGCCGTCTTCCCGAAACAGTTAATTCTGCTTTACGATCTTGAACTATCATGGCCCATTTAGTTTTGACATCCAGTTGTGATTTTAAAGGTTTTCTCTTGTCTTCATCGAGACCTCTACGTGCCTAGAATACATGTTAACACTTTTTTGTTTTTTCTTCACAAAAAAAGTAATGATTACAAGCATCTGATCAAACATTTCTTCAATTTGATCATCAGAACTTGGCATGTTCTCTTCACCTATTCCTTCATACGGTCCTTGACTCCGTCTGGATAGTCCATCGATAGAGGACCTTGGGGAAGTTGCAGAAGAATGTCCATAGTTTTTCTTTTTTCTAAAACTTCCAAAGAAATCAGTCATGGAAAGCGTTTAAGAAAGTCTGTAAAAGTTGTATCCTCTTTCAATACAATAAAAAAGTAAAAAAGAGAGAGAGACTTGATGACTTCTCTGAGGGTCATCAAGCATGTGACTGTAAGTCTTGTGTTCAACAGTCTATTTTTGGAACTACCTTCTTTCAGGCACAGGTATTTCGAAGTCCTTCTTTATCTTTGGTCTTGCTGCTTCTCTAATCTTTTTCTTTATACTTGAACATATAAATAATATTAGAGTATAAGAAAGGGGGATTATTAAAAAGGTATAAGCAAGAGAAAAGTGCCTTGATTTAATAAACATATAAACATATAAAAGGCAAACATAACTTGAACTGCTTTTATAAATTGAATCATCAATTACGAAGAAAGAAAAACAAGCCATAGAGTAATATTTAGTTTTACATAGCCAAAAATCTTTCCTTGCATGTATAAACGCATTTTGATATTCAAGAGTGTATTTTTCTAAGCATTATTTTAAGGACGAGAATCAACAAATAATCAATAATAAAAAATGTATACATGTTGTTTTAGAAATTATTGGCACACAATATAAGCTCAATTACACCTTTGTTGATTATCAATCTTTATTATTTAAAAGACAACATTTAATACATAAAATGAGCTTTATCTTTTTGAGAGATATACTGAGAGGGTAAGTGGACTATGAGTCCCAAATTAAGACACACCAATAGTGTTAGTAAAGAAGAAATTGACATATTCTTGGGTACATACCAGGACAGATTATGGAGAGTGAAAAAAAAAAAAAAAAAAAAAAAAAAAAAAAAAGCAAGTAAAAAAAAAATTAGCTTATTGATCTATGTTCTTTAATAAAACTTACCCAAAAGGTATTATAGCCGACGGCTATAAGCTTATCTAGATTTTTTTTTCAGAAAGTAGCGGCGAGGTGTTCAAATTCTTCAGTTTTGGAGGGACTACATTTTGGATCAAACTGAGGAAATGTAGCCCCGGAAAGAAGAGTTGCGAGGCCAGATAAGCCTATGGTCATAGTACTTAAACTGTCACGAGCATGGATGGCTTTTCCTGCGAGAACAGAAGGGCAATCCGGATTAACACATTGAAATGTGCCGTTCACAACTTTCAGCTTGGTGTTTCCAGTAACTCGCAAAGGACGCTGGAGCTTCTTGAAGCAAAAAAGGCAAGTTTGCGAGGTTTTATGTTCGTTAGTAATACATACAGAAGTGTACGAACTGTTCTTTCTTGGCTTCCATTGACCTCCATATTTCAAATGCCCTTTGGTTGTGAAACCGACATAATAACCTCCATCACCAACAAACATAATATGTTGTGATTTATCAGAGTCTGTAACGTATTGAAGTTCATTGGAGCATAATTTATCAACATATCTTCGCCTTTGCAGCCCATAGGTACGCTTCTATCTTACTCTTGTTGGTGAGTAGTAGAAATTCCTCAGTTGCTCTCAATGTCTTACGGTTTGTTGATACCACTCTTCAAGTCTAGCAACGCTTTCGTCTTTTTTGATACTTTTTCTACTAGCTGCATTTTCAATGCTCGATATCCTTTGTGCGTTTGCTTTCTCCGCTCTTTGGAGTTGTAATCGAAGTTATTGTGCCCCGTTGCCGTAATCTATTTGCTCCGACTTCACTTTAAAGGGCTTTTCAAATTTAAAAAACGACTTCGAAGTGAAACTCGGTCTATAATAGATTAAGTCAAAAGTATATGAGAATAAGAAATGTATATACTTACTCTTGTTGTATAAATCCAAATGAAATCTGAATCTTGAAAGCGAAAAGGGGATCGTTTCTGTCATAGTTATGAGACCATTGTCTGTACCAGAGAATTTGGGCTTATCAGAAATTAAAAAATCTCTGTCAACTTTAAGTTCTTCGACCTCATCCATGATTTTGTAGTCGTCTTGAGTAATAGTGCGTTTATGCTGGTGTGCAATTTCATCAGGAGTTGCTCGTACAACGCCACTGTACATACTTTATCTCGCGTCTGACAGTTGCTGTTTAGTTTCTATAATCTTTAGATTAACCTCGTCTCATGCTTTCTTTGTATTGTTTATCATTTGGAAGGTTTCATTATTTTTCACTTCTTCTGTGTATATCAGCCTCCTAGACCTACAATCAACCCATTCGTTCTTCAATTTGCGCACATTGTTGTTAATCAAGAGACTTCGTCTTTGAGAGTTTAGCTGTAGTAATTGTCTCTTAAGTGCATCGATGTTTGCTTGTAAAACAGCAGTGTTACTTGATGGTTTATGTTCAATAAACTCACGCTTTCTTTTAATATGCCTTCCTTGAAACGATGTCGAAGAATCTACAGACGTCTGATTTTTCAAATATCCGTTAACTCTGACTGTCTTGAGACCGGGTAATACAAGCATATTATGAGTAAATGTCTGTTGTGTTTAGGTTTTGAGAATAGATTTAGACAAAGTAGAAAATACGATGAGGCTGTGTTGTATCTTTATTCAGAATAAAAGTGAAGAGAAAAGAGATGATAGTACAATCTATAAATATATATTAAGAAGCTGAGGTATTTAAACTGAGTTGACTATATTTGATTAAGATGTAACAGATCTTATAGTAACATTAGGTTCAACTCTAGATATTGTATTTAAGCACTGAATAGTAGCGTGGATACTATAATGTCAAACTATATCCTGCACAAAGTGGTATAATTTTATCAATATCAAAAAAAAAAAGAGCTAAAAGCTGCATCTTTGGACTCTGTGGCAAGTTGTCATCTCTTGATTTTCATACCATCAAAGTCAAATTTTTCATCCCATCGCTTTTTGAGCAGAACATGGCATATAAAGACGGTGCATCGAGTTTGAAAGCGAGAAGTTTATGTGGAGTTGTTAATGGAATCAGCTTGACCATGAAGTGTGTATATCTGTGATATATGTGCTTATGTAGCTGTAAAACAGTGAAGAATCAATAGCTAACAATTACTATTTTATTATAAGTCTGAGAGAAGAACTATTAAATAAGGGTACGACCCGAATATATACGAGAGGTGACGACTGTAAATGTCTGACGTCGTC
Organism: Rhizopus sp. PT2906; assembly: GCA_025529335.1. Lineage (NCBI taxonomy): Eukaryota > Fungi > Mucoromycota > Mucoromycetes > Mucorales > Rhizopodaceae > Rhizopus > Rhizopus sp. PT2906. The sequence goes on from JAMYHX010000505.1 coordinate 30,759, forward strand.
TATTAGCTGAGAATGAATAAATAGAGAATTAAGAGATGTATGAT
>JAMYHX010000506.1:0-30781 GCA_025529335.1 Rhizopus sp. PT2906
GTGCCACCGGTATGCATCAGAAAAAGGGAAATGCATGAAAAATCATCATTTTTTAATGGTATGCATAATAAAAGCAAATGTGAGGTGGCGCAAATGTGTTACACATTGTCGTACAAAGAAATAGGGCGTACTAAACTCGAATTGCTGGGAAACGTCCTTTTACTTTATTCATGATACCGCCAAAATATTGCTGTCATCATTACTGCGATCATAGTAACAAAACATCATGAAAGTATCATGGATAGTATTACTATGGTAACGATCATCTAGATCAGTTACATTACCTTAGAATATACTCATTTTCTTGCATGAAGAGTTCCCTTCTTCCCCACCACCCGACTTGATATTTCAATCCCCGTCTTGGTTTAAGCTCGATTCTAAGAAGAAAAAAAAGATAAGGGAAAACAGTAAGGTCATTCATGTTGATTTGTGTTGGAGAAGAGGCTTTGATTATCTTTTTATTTTTTTATGCTGCATGTAAAGAGAAGGAAAAAAAGTGAGAAAAAAGAAAAAGTAGTTTGAAACGGATTATAGTTTTATTTGTTGTACAATGTTATAAACTTGGTTTATTTTATCCCCTGAAATCGCATATAAAAAAAGAGCAAAAAAAAGTTGGTATTTCCCTTTTCTTTTCTTCCCCCCTTACTTGAATACGAATGAACACGATGCAACAATCAAAAGAGTGGCAACATCAGCATCAACAGCAGCAGCAGCCATTGCCTATGACCCAGCAAACTCCGATGAAGAACACAAAGCCTGGCCCGTCTTCTTCCCCCAAGACTGAACCTGACCACTATGGATATTTGTAAGTTACCATGGACACATAATAAATAGAAAGAAGGCTAAATTATTTTACTAGACGTCAATTAAACAATAATTCATCCAACCGTTATGAGTAAAATATGATAAGGATGCCGCAGTAGTTACTTTACTGAATTATAAATATAGACAAACCATCATGGCTCACTCTCAGCCTTCAACACCTCATCCTTATCCAATGACTCAGATGATAAAAAGCACTAGATCTCATTTCAATACGCAAGAGTGCAGCCCAAAATTCTTGCCTACAAAATCAATGGCAAACTTGCTATTATCAGATAAATCTACATTGTAATAATAAAAAGGGAGAGAGAGCTAAAATCACAGGTCCTAATCATCTTTTTAGATCTCCCATCCAGATACAAGCCAAGATGGATCGCGGCTTTTTCTTGGCTGACGATGAATGGACCTGTTATCGACGAAATTATTTCCAAGTCAGTGCAGTCTTTTCACTCGCTTCTTATCCAGAGGTATACTATGTCCAAACTCATCGTGGTCCACAGTACGTTCAACGTTTCTTAATCGGCCTTTCTGCTCGTGTGGCCAACAGTGATCGTGATATAGAGCTCGTACAGCAAACTCCAAAACGTGACAAAGGTCCTCAGTATAGCCCAACACCCAAACCTGTTGTTCCTGGTGGTTACTTATCTTCAGGCAATTCACAACACGAAACTCATCCTCAGCAAACTATTGCTACCTTTGAGCGACTTCAATTCAAGTCGGCAACCGCTAATAACGGCAAGCGAAGAGCAGCACAACAATACTTTGTATGTGTTGTCAGTCTATACGCCGAAACAAAGGACCAGCAAGAATTGATTCAGATAGCCAGTTGTCAATCTGTGCCCTTAGTCGTACGAGGTAGGAGCCCTGGACATTATGCGGATACAACCAAAGCATCATCATCTCCTGTAACGCCTATCATGCAAGTGAACGACAGCTACTACTACTATCATCCAGTACCTTATTATCCATGCGAGGAATCACCCTCGGCTACAAAGTTACCTTATGAGCCATATGATTGGCAAAGGGCTAGATATAATAGTACTTCTTCTTCTGGATCTTCTTCAGCTACTTCACCTCATCAACCATCCCAGGAATCTTATTTCCCTGCTCCACCTCATCCTCTTGCTAACGTAAAGCAAGAATAAGTATAAAAAAAAGTGTAAAACAAAAAGTTTGTGTTTTTATTATATATTATTGCCCTGTTTGTGTGTTATAATTAAATGCTATGCTACAAAATTATTATTATTACTATTGTCATTATGTACAATGTCTGTTGGTGTTGTTGTATTAGATGTAGTTGTGTCCATAAAGTTCTTTTCAATCATGTCTTTGACTTGATCAAGAAATGCTGTTTCTTGTTCTTCATGAATAAATAAATGAGCTCTTAACGAATACAGCAGTTTCTCTAATCTTGTCGAGTCCCCAAACGATGATGTCATGTCCATTTTACTATTCACAGTCATTTTCTTATTCACATGAAAAAATAAATAAATAACTTACTGTTCATAATCTTTGTACTCTTGAATGAGCTCTTTAAATTGGTCAAGAATGGAAGGCGATACTTGTTCACACTGCTCTACTCGTCTACGACAAGCATAAGGTACCCCTACAGCAGATGTCAAAATGAGTATTACACAACAGACAAGACTTACTGTAAGAGTGGGTTTCATTCCACTGTGTACTGATGTGCAAGTATTGAAACTGAGAGTGATCGCTTTGTATCTCTGCGTTATAAGGTGTGACGATGACACCAATAAATGGTTCATCACCTGCTTCTCTAAACAGCGTCTGTCCTTATTTTTAGCAATAGATCAACAGTGTAACGAAGCTTATTTTTGTTGTGTACCTGATAAGACGTTTGGTTTTCTATATCTCTTATACTCGGATGAGGTTCGAAAGTAGGATGTGAATGATACCAGCCGACGACGTTATATCCTTGTTCTGCAAACACTTCGCGTGCTTTCATTTCAGATTCAGGATCCATTTCACATTGTATGCCTGTGCTCGTACTCTTGCAAGGGAAGACGCTCTTGACCTGTAATATCTTGGCATTTTCCTTTTTGATAAAGTTACCACCTAATAAGCCAATGATTTCCGTATGAGCCAGATGAGCATGAAAATCCATAACGAGCTATAGATATGAAAATGTCAATGCATGTCACTTTGAGGCGTATATAATTATATATATATATATATATATATATCACACCGTACCAGGGCATCACTAACAATCTCTACTTCAAAAGGTGCTGGAAACAATTCATTATAATGGGATGTAGGAACAAGTCTAAAGGGATCATAACCTCTATTGAAATCATCACCGCCATAATAATGTTGATGAAACGATCTTTTTACTCTTTTTGACTTTGTGCCTATTTAATCATGTTATAATGTACATATTATGACAAGATACCAATTGTTTACCATTACTGTCTGTCTCTACTTGAACGCCATGTTCAATCACTCGTCCTTCCAACTCTCTCGGATCCACCCATTCTCCACGCTCATTTCTTACTTTTCTTTTTCTTGGTCTTTATAATAAAGTGAGTCATTAGATAAATAGATTGCTAATTATTTACCCGCCATAGTTTATAACAAGATCAGCAGCATCTAATGTATCCTCTTCGACAATGACTTCACGTGGCACACGCTTAGGAGGCCTAGGTGCATTTGTGATACAGTCCACATTTATTGCACCCACGCTTTCTAAATAAGAATGAACCCGACCGATAGCATTGACATCACCGCAGTCCTTGAGTCCTTTTCGAGCAGAGGTCTTGGTCAAGTACCTTGGCTTGCACTGGTTCCAACAATCGAGCATATGGTTACGAATACGTAAATAACGGTCGGGTGTCTTGGCATGCTTATTTTGAAACCACTCTGGGTTCTGTTTCTTTTCTTCTTCAGATACGAAATGTCTGTCAAAATGGGAAATGCTCACATGGGTATCATTATCGGGTATATCTATTTCCCTCTCTAACGGATCAGACTTGATCTCTTTTTCATCTTGCTCAGCTGTATCCTCCTCCTCCTCCTCCTCCTCCTTCATGTTGTCATTCTGCATGAGTGTAGTATCATCGAGTTGTTTGTCGTTATTATCTTGAACAGGGTCTCCAATGTCGAGATCATCATCACCGTCTTCATTCACTGTGGCAGTATCCATGGTTACGTCTGTTGTGGTTGTACCAGCTGTGTTTGTAGTATTCACAGGTAAGGTTGTATCTGATGTATTATCAGCATCATCAGCAGTAATCATCTCGGTTTCTGACTCTGTGTTTGTTTGTTTAGATATTTCTTTAGATTCTTCCCTTTTTTGTTTACTTGGCGTCTGTTAGCCGTGTGTATTAATAACAAATTACAACATAGATTAAATAGACTTGCCTTAATCTTGTCTACCAAGAGTAAATGCCTTGCATGATTTTTACATTGTAAACGGTTTCTTGTTCCTACATGTTCTGCGATTGGCTTCCAATTGCCATATCCAAATATATCTAATGCTTCTTTCAATCTATCATCTTCTTCCTTATTCCATCTAGTTTTGTGAGAGGGTAATGCAGCAGATGATATATCTAAGAATGGAAGATTGAGTGAATATGATAGAGGCCTTTTTTTAAAGTCTAACCTTTTGTCTTTTTAGGATAGTCTGAATCGTAATTTTTTGTTGTCTTATTAAAGAAATAATATTCCTCCTCAGCAAGCATTTGTTCGATCAATTGGCGTGAATCTTTATCCATATCTTGATCTTCTATCATCATGGTTGGTTGACTACTACCGTTACTATTGCCACTACTACTATAAGTCATCAGTTCATAAACACGCGCATGTCTCTCTCTTGTTCTATTTTTATGTCTTTATATTATTGTTTGAGATACTTACTCTATTAGCTCTTGCTTTTCATCTTCACCAATATCAATAATCTCTTCCTCTTCTTCATGCATTGAGTAATGAACAAAAAAAAATTTTTTTTTTCCGTGCTGTGTGTGTGTGTGTGTGCGTACTTTATCATAATAAAACGAGAAATTTAAACTCATATTCGAGTGTTTTTATTGGCTAATATAGTGTATACTATATTGAAGAATATTGTCTTGCTATTTTTACATTGTAAGATTAAAATACCTCCTTTGCTGCTAGGTGGCATTAGTGAAGAGATCTTTGGTAAGTAATCTATCTTTAAAGTAATTCTAGGAACAAGCGTAAACGTTCTTGCAACATATAAAAAGCTGTCTGTGTGACTTTAGATTTCTGTTATGAAATCTGCCTTTAGCTTAAACTGAATCAAATATATCTAGTCAACAAATAACTTACATAGATCTACTCCTATAGTAAAGCTGCTCATATTTTTCTAGTCCACTTTCATCTCAAACACTCTAACAAAACAAAAACCAGAGTGACTGCTTATCGATACCACTCTTCTACTGTCTCTCCTTCTTCAACTCCGATTCAGTGCTGTGTGCACCGTATGCATAAGTGTTTCAATACTTTTAAACATGAAAGTAGTGCAGATCATCCAGTGAAACCTTAGTTTGTGCTCTGCATATGCACTGTTAATTGTATACAAGGTTGAATGTAAGCAAGTGCTTAGTTTTGTAGTACTTGTTGTATGATATCATGTGTGAGAATACAAGAGAAACCAAGTGATTAATTTCCTATTTATGTACAAAATGTTCTCTTTTTGTCCATTGGTCGCAACACTTGTTTCTTTTAACCGTGGATCCGTTTCATATCTCTTTTCTTTCTCTCTCTCTCTCTTTCATTCTTTTTCTTTTTCTGTAAAACAAGATGGCAGATGATAGGGAAGTGAATGTAGAAAAGCATGCACCGAATCATGAAATACCTGCAATTCAGCAATTGACTGTAGAAGAGCTGTATGATAAAGACAAGTACGATCTGTCTACAATGGAGCCTGGTGATGTTTTTGTTCTCTTGCAGTAAGTTGATCTTTATTTTCCTTGAATGAAATCTAATGCGCTTTTAGGACTTCAACGGATGGTCTGTCATCAGAAGAGGCAGCTCGCCGTGTCGAAAAGTTTGGTTACAATCGATTGGAACACAAAGAAATCAATCCTATCCTCCAATTCCTTGGCTTCATGTGGAATCCACTCTCTTGGGTAATGGAAGCAGCTGCTATCGTGGCTATTGCTGTCTCAAACGGAGGAGGCAGGCCGCCAGACTGGGAAGATTTTATCGGTATCGTTCTTCTGTTGCTCGCTAATTCAGTCATTGGATTCTTGGAAGAACGACAGGCGGGTAATGCTGTCAAAGCTCTCATGGAGTCCTTAGCTCCTGAATGCAAGGTCAAACGAGATGGTGAGTGGAAAACGCTGGAAGCAGCCGAACTGGTACCTGGTGATATTATCAGTATCAAGCTGGGTGATGTGGTCCCTGCCGATGGCCGTTTAGTATCTGCTCATGGTGCGGTCTCAATCGACCAGGCTGCGCTCACAGGTGAATCATTGCCCGTGGGTAAAGAGGCCGGTGACGAAATCTTTTCTGGCTCCACTGTCAAACAAGGTGAAGCCGAAGCGGTCGTGATTGGTACAGGCCTAAACACTTTCTTTGGTCGTGCTGCTAAGCTGGTTGGCGATGCAGGCGATGAAACTGGACACTTGCAAAGCATCCTGGCCAAGATTGGTAACTTTTGTCTCTGCAGTATTGGCCTCTTTGTGGTCCTTGAAATCCTTGTGATGTATCCTCGTTATCACTATGCTTATCGTGATGGTATCGATAACATCTTGGTCCTCTTGATCGGTGGTATTCCTATTGCCATGCCTACCGTCCTCTCGGTCACACTGGCTATCGGTGCTAAGCAGTTGGCCGAACACAAAGCCATTGTCACTCGTATCACAGCTATTGAAGAAATGGCAGCCGTGACAATCCTCTGTTCTGACAAGACCGGTACACTTACTCTCAATAAATTGATTGTTGATAAGCCCACCATCAAGACCTACGCCGAATTCGATGCTGATGCTATCCTACAGATCTCTGCTTATGCCTCTCGCACAGAGAATCAAGATGCTATCGATTTCTGTATCGTCAATTCTCTTGCTGAACCCAAGATGGCACGCCAAGGAATCGAAGAACTTGCCTTCGAACCTTTCAATCCGACCATCAAGCGTACTGAAATTACCTATCGTAAGGATGGCAAGGTCTACCGCGCAACCAAGGGTATGTCCCACTTCATTCTGGATCTTTGCACACGTGATAAGACAGAAGAACAAATTCAAGCCTTGAACGATGACGTAGATGAATTTGCTCGTCGTGGTCTACGTGCTCTTGCCGTAGCTATTGAAGATGATATTCAAGGACAAGACGTGGACGCCCAAGGCTCTGGATTCCGTCTGATTGGCCTGCTTCCCATTTATGACCCACCTCGTTCTGATACAAAGGAAACCATCGACCGTGCGATTGCCCTAGGTGTACAAGTCAAGATGATCACTGGTGACCAGCTGGCCATTGCCAAGGAAACAGGTCGACGATTGGGTATGGGTGACAACATGTATCTCTCCAAGACGCTCAAGGATGGCCCTCCAGCAGGATCAGGATACAGTACTGTCGACGAACTTGTTCTTCACGCTGACGGTTTCGCAGGTGTCTACCCCGAACATAAGTACGAGATTGTCCAGCGCTTGCAAGCCATGGGTCATATGACAGCCATGACAGGTGACGGTGTGAATGATGCACCTGCCCTTTCCAAGTCTAACGTGGGTATTGCTGTTGCCGATGCTTCCGACGCTGCACGCTCTGCTGCTGATATTGTCCTAACCGAACCCGGTCTCTCTGTGATCATTGAGGCCTTGATCCACTCACGTCAAATCTTTCAACGTATGCGTAACTACTCAATCTATACTTGCTCAGTTACCATTCGTGTGGTTGTCGGATTCGCTATTATGGTCTTTGCATTCCAATTCAACTTTCCACCTTTCATGGTCTTGATCCTGGCCATTCTAAACGACGGTACGATCATGACCATCTCCACTGACCGTGTACGTCCATCGCCTCATCCGGATCAATGGAACCTATTTGAAATCTTTTGCTACGCCATCGTGTACGGTCTCTATCTCGCAGCCTCAACCATTGTCTTTTATGCTGTCGCCTTCAAGACTTCCTTCTTCCAGACTCATTTTGGCCGCCAAACCTTCACCGATGCCAATGATGGCGTGCTTCACTCGGTCATCTACCTTCAAGTATCCACCATCTCTCAGGGCCTCATCTTTGTCACTCGATCCCAAGGCTGGTTCTTCCTTGAGCGACCCTCAGTCTTACTCATGTGTGCCTTTGTCGTTGCTCAACTCGTGGCTACCTTTATCTCTGTCTATGCCAACTGGGGATTCACTCATCTCAGCGGATGTGGATGGGAATGGGCAGGTATTGCCTGGGTTTGGAACTTTGTTTGGTTTGCTCCTTTAGATTTGATCAAGTTTGCTATGCAGCGCGTATTCAAACCCAAGCCCGTGGCTCCTTTGGAAGCTGGCAAACAGCCATCCAGGAGATCCTCTGGTGCTTCTGGTTCAGCTCGATACTACGCTAATCGTACTCAATCCCTTCGTGCACTTTCTCGACCAAGAAATTTCGGACAACGTCTACTTGGACTCAACAAGAAGATGTCCATGGAACCACATGAGATGCGTCGATTCTCATCTGCACAGGTAAAGAAAAAAAAATTTTTTTATTTGTTTGTATATAGTATTAATATCATCTTAGACAAATCATGCTGCTCAAATCCTTAGTGGTCAGCAGCAACAACAGCCACAGCAGCCACAACACTAGAATATATATATTTCATGAAATAAACTAATAAAATTGTCTTTAATATATCTTAAACTGTCTTACAAACAAATAAATAATGCAACATAAGACTCCTTTTTTGTCTTGATTTGTGTTACAATTGTAGAAATAGTAATGCGCTAAGGCATTATTACAAAATCGAATGATTTTTGGGTTTAAATGAAGAGAGAGAGGGGCTTAAATGTTTATTAGTAAAAAAAAAAGTCTATAATAAAAAGTGGGGGGGCTCTATACAACAATTATACATGATCATAAAAGAGAAAAGGTAAAGGAAAGGATCGGGTCTAAAGAAAAAAAAAAGATCATCTTATAATAATGAATCATACCATAAATAAATATAAAAAACAAGGTGATTCTTTAAACTTGATGTATTATCGAAGAGAAGGAAGGACTCTTGGCAAGCTTCACACCTTGACTATTGTTGCAAAAAGATAATGACTTGAAAGATGTCGTCAAGCTGGCTCTTCTCTTGGGTGGTGGAGATAATTTAAAGTCTTGATCATAAGTCATCAGCTGTTCTTCCAATGGGGGTTCTCTCTTGGCAGGACTGCTAGAGGAAGGTCGAGGAGAACTTGGTTCTTGATCAAACAGTGTGATTTCTTCGCCGCCATAAGTGAAATGTTCAAAGAGTAAGCCCTCGAGTGACCTCAGCTGGTGTTGCTTTTCATCTTCTTGCACTGAGCTCAAACTTTCGGGACTTGTCGGTCGTGAGTACCTGAGTGAACTATCGCTTGTACCTCGACTCAATCGAGATCTGTAGTCAACAGACATCTGATGTGAGCTATTGCTGTGTCGCAGTAGACTACTACTTATGCTATTATTCACACCAGGACGTGGCGATGACGACAGTCCAGAGCAACGTGGGGCAACGGAATTGTAAAATGTTCGTGATACGTTGTACTGGGATCTGGCACGAGCATGCTGTAACGGATGTTTTTGCGGTAAGTCAAGTTTACGAGGGAATTTGCCAAGGACCTGTGACGAGTTGATCGAACCTTGTCCTTGAACGATACGCAAGAACTGTTGTTCATCAAAATACTTTAGAGCAGCCCATGAAGGATTGAGGAAAGAAAACTTTTTCTTGATCATGTTTAAATTTTCTATATAAAGAAGTTGGTCCTTTTGTCTCTATTTTTCTTTCTAATAATACTTACGTTTTCCAATGCCGCCATGCTCTAGCATACCATGCAAGGGCTTTTCAGGTGCAGGCAAGGTACCCTTTGTACCTTGCTTTAAGGGAGTCTTACCCTTGACAAGACGACAGATATTACGTGCAATACACACACCGGAGATAGTCGCCGCATAGCCTGTCTTTTCTTCAACCACGTTTGTCACATCACCGCCTGCAAAGATATGCTCATACTTCCAATGATCAATCTGAAGCGTGGGTTTCACGCGAATACGGCCCCAGGTGTCCAAGCAGTCGTCAAGCGAACTGTCAATTGTGCTGCTCGTGAACAAGGCTGTATTAGGACGTGTACCTGTCGCAAAGAACACCTTGTCGTACCCACAGTAGATACGTCCGCTTGATCCCAGGTAGACATTGTCACCCGTCGAGTCAAAGTCAATGATCTTTTCATTACATACAACCTCTACACCAAGTTCTTCAAGGTACTTGCGTGCCATATTCTGTTGACGTGGGTCGCTACGGTTGACCACATTAGAATGGGAATCTATAAGGGTAACATGCTTTTTGGGGTAAGCGCCAGGGAAGGTCTGTTGGGATATCTCGGAAGCTAATTCACAGCCAACAAGCCCGCCGCCTAAATAAACAAATAATAAGAAAAGGTGTAACAAACAGAGAAAGAGAGAGTGTTTTGGGTTTTTTTTTACCGATGATGAGCACGCGGCGTGCCTTGAGTAGTTCAAGATAGGATTCTTCCAAGCCCGACATACGGTAGAGAGAGGAGGTATCTGAAGATTTAAGCTGAGATGAATAAGAGCTTCCTGTGGCAATAACGAGATAGTCAAAAGTAATCTAATTATAATTCAATTAAACACATGAGAAACACATTTATATATATTTTTAATAATTACCAATTCACCATTCACTTTGACACACTTTCCATCATCACAGAGTTCTTCGGCATATCCAATGATCACTCGACCATTCTTAACATAGGCATCATGTCGCACTCGAAGTGAACTACTTTGGTCTGGATTGACAATCTTTTTGACAATGCCAGGCGTGTATTCAAATGAATCTATATGATTTTGTTAATAATAGCCGAGAAAGTATTCCCATTTACCTTTTGTATCAATTAACGTCACATAAAAACGTGGCATCTGATCTAGAATTGAAGCGACAGTAAAGCCCTGAAAGAAGAAATAAGTATAACAGAAACTCAGTTTATTAAGTTCATTACCGTAAATCCACCACCGACGACAACCACACGTACTTGATCATGTTTAATCATCGCTGGACTGATATTACTGAAATAAGGTTAATAACAAACCCTTAGTGGCAACAAGTTCGTGTCACTTACCCGATTGGTACTTCCATTGTTTCGATAAACTCTTCCAATTTCTGTTTCTATGGAAGCAAGTCAATATAAGAAATAAAATAAGCAAATATATCTTTATATTTTACAAGCATATCCATCACTTGTGCTTCTGTTTCTTGCAAAATAGTGACTGCATCTACACGATCGACAATAGCCCATTGAAGCGCCTGTATGTCTTGTCTGACCTTGTCTTGCGTTGTTACGTTCAATTCGAGTGGTGAACCCTTGGCTAAAAAGTTTTTATAGATTCTATGAAGGGATGCTTCCACTGCCTTTGGTGATTCCTCATGCTTTAACTGTGTCATGGCTTCAATGAATAATAAATTTTCATGAGACCAAGTCTGTCTGAGAAAACATTCGAATGCACATAATAGCTTTGGATTAGAAAGTACTTGATGCAGAGTATAGTTATTTGAACAAGTTGATGCACCGTCGTTTAATATAGTGGATGATGATGATGATTCTGTATTGATAGATGATGATGAAGATGACAATGAATGCTGTGACATTATATAAAGAGGAAAGAAAGGAGAGGGGAAGGAATCTGTCAAGGATAAAAATAAGGTGGTATCTTTATATACTGTTGTTCTTTTTGCTTCTGTGGAGATTATAGAAACCCCGCTGTCGGAATCAAACTCATTTTTCAAGCAAAAAATAAAATAATGCTAGGATGATATAGATGGACAACTTTTTCATTGAACTCAAATCGCATGATTATTTTAACCAATCGGATAACTCATTGTGCTACAAATCCATTTATAGGTTTACCCCCATTGTTATTATAATTTCATTTTATAAGCGTGTCATATGAAAAAAATAGATACTCGCTTATGTAATAATTCTATCTCTATATGTACATTTTACCAAACAGGTCTAGAGTCATGCTTGGCCATATCAATAATTCGCCATCCGTTCGTCACGGGGTTTTGAAGATCTTCTGGTTCCTTGGTTAATACACAAGCATACGTGACTTGTTCGATCAAATCCTATTGACGTGTAAGATCACCTGTTGTTATGCTTTGTCATTTCTTACCTCTTTGCCATAAGCTATTTCACCAGTTCTGGCATTACGGAATACAATGATCTCTTGTGTACGGAAAGATAAGACAAGGACAGGTACATCATTTTCTAAAATCTTGGCTGCAACCAATTCAATATCACGTAAATCTTGAATCTTGCAGTCACTAATTAATCCTTGTTGTACTTGAGCTTGGATCACAGCTGTTAATACATTGTATGTCTATATACAATAAGTTATTTGTCACTAAATTGCACACTAGATATCTTACTGCTTCTGAGCACCAGAGCTTCAATGTATCCACATCACCCTTCAAGTAAGCTTCCATCAATTCAGGAACGATATAAGTACGAGCATCGACCATGAATTTATCCATGTTGAAAGTAGGATCAATCATTTGGAAAGCACGAATGGCCTGTGCTTGATCTGACTCTTCAAAAATGGAACCTAAAGAAACAGAAATGGATCAGTATCCTTTTCTTTCTTTTTGGTCTGATACACTTACCAAATGCATCTGAAACGCGATCAGTGAATGCACGCGTGTAGGAAATAAACAAATTGTCGGATTCCTCATAATTCTTTCTTGCTCTAAAGATACCTGCACAACAGCAATATGTGAGCATTGTTTTTTTACATCTGTATTTAATAGTTACCTTGCATGATAGGACTCTCTTCCTTAAACTTTGACCAACTCTCCTTCCATTTAGAATCCTTATGAAGCACCATATGTGCACCTGCCTCAGGATTCTCGGCCACTGTCTTTTGTGTCGTCTGTTGTGTCTTTTGTGCTTCTTCACGCATCTTTCTTCTCGTTTCCTTATCAACAAAACCAGTATATCTACCACTCTCATCCTTTATGACCGTCTTGAACGAATCTGAAATCTTTTCAACCGCAGGGCTCTTCTTCAAGGGCTCAGCCGTCTTGTTGATTGATTCAGCGGCTTTTTTGATTTTTTCAGATGTGTCCTTGGCAAACTCGGTTTCGGCTGCCTTCTTGAACGATTCATTGACCTGAGAGCCTACCTTTTCGGCAGCTTTGCTAATCTTTTCTGTTGCTTGCTTTAATCGTTCAGACTGAGCAGATTGCTGTGCCTAAATGCAAATGTGTCAACATTTTTGTTTTTTATGTATAATTAAACATACCTTGGCCTTTTCAAGCATCTCTTTGGCCTTCTTCAAAGCATCACTTTCAGTCAAACGACCTGATTCGTCCTGCAGTGTCTTGATATCCTTGTCTTTTTTGATTTGTTCTTTTAATGTATCCATAAACACCTTGAATGGTGAGCTGTAGTGACGTACAGATCCACGTACAGGACGGACGATGATGTGTCGATTAGCGGCAGTAGACAATAAGGCTCTATACATTGTTCTTTTCTTTTTTTTCCCACACGGAAATATAAAATAAAGAAAAAAAAAGTGTATGTGTGTGTGTTTGCTCTGTGGCTTACTGAAGGAAACAAAGCGACAGATAATCGAGGAGGGATCCTGGCCTCAATTCATCTCCGATAAATTTCTATTGGTTATTCAATTTCGCAGCAACAAGAAAATACAAAATGCAGGCACGATTGTTTGTTTTTCGACGGAGTTTAACTCTACAGCTTTATGGACAGAGAGAAGAAGAGAGAGGGCAACACCAAATGTGTTTCAATTTCGGAATATGCTCAGAAAGGAATTTCCATAGTAGCAGCATCGACTGACGTATAGGCTGATAATAAAAAGCAGAAAAAGTAGAATGAAACCTTTCTTATCTTTGGTATTCGGAATAAAGTAAATTACATTTATTTTATTTGAAATGGTTTGCAAGTCAGAAAAAAAGTCTTGATGCTCCCTTTTATGCTTAGTTTTCACGCTTGACAGGATACACAATATCTTCTCTTAGTTTCTTTAAAGAAATTTTTCAAGATCAGATCGATCTTCTAAAAAAAGAATGCCTTCTCTAACGAAAGAGGGGCATGTCAAGTATCTCTCTCTCTCTCTAATGAAATTATTCTAAAGTTCCACAGGACTTATGTGTTTAAACAAGTGTAAGGTTAGCTTTTACAAGAGATGTTGCATCTTGATTTCTGATCGTATTGCCATATATATATGTAGTCAAAGATAATATCCAAGATGTAGATGAGGGTGAATATGATGATGATTAAGCAACTTTTGCGCATTATTCATGGCCCTTGTGCATGTGCATGTACTAGAGGGAATAATTATTGTTAAGTATGCTACACAAATCTAGGTTCAGTTTTACATTAGTTTCATGAATGTCTATCACCTTTAACTGTCCAATCACACAAAAAACCAGAAACGTGTCTTTTTATACACATACCAACAAGATATACATGAATATATACCCTTATATAATAAAATGTTTACTATATATTTATGAAAAGAGAGCTCTATTAAACGTTTGTACACTTTCCCCAGTACGACTTTACTTTTCCAAGCTTGAGATTTATTACTTTATTTAGTGATTATTGCATTTTTAAAACCAAAATGTTACTCTATGTCACACCCCATTAGCATAAATGTTTTAAAATATGGAAGGGTTGCACCAGATTAAGTACATTAAATAAAACAACTATTTTATTTTCATTTTTTGCAGTAACTTTTTAGTTTGACGACGAATGGTTTTGTTGCATGTAGTGCTTATTGTCCGATGTGATTGAACGTCCAGCGTCAAGAGAACTATCCAAAGCTGAGAAGGTTGGGTTATTATTATTATTAATGCTACTACTACTACTACTACTGCTGTTGTTATTATTATTATTGTTATTATTGTTGCTCGCTGAGTTATTACTGTGAGAATTCGTGTTACTGCTATTGTTATGCTGTGAGCGTAAGTAACCGTAATCATGAACACTTGTAGAGTGACTGTATCTTTCAGGTTCTTTACTATCCCAATAAGGTTTATTCTCTTGTTGATAAACATCGTTACCCTGAGGATGATCAACCGGGTTAGACTGGTTACTGTAATATCCCTCTTGTTGATGATGGTTTGGGTGCACAGACGAATAGGGGTGCATGACGTATCCGCTACGATGAGTTGGTTCATCTTCATTTCTATTTGTCATAGGACCTCCCATCGGAGGATGAGGTGGGGGTGTATTCAGCACAGGGTTATAACCGACTAGGTAAGGGTATCCTCCACTCTGCTGAGGGTGGTAAGAAGAATAGGGGTAATCGTTGGACATGCCGTATCTCGACGATGGTTGCTGCTGTTGCTGTTGTTGTTGTTGTTGTTGTTGTTGTTGTTGTTGAACATACCTTTCGTCGGGTATTGGTCCATTAGCACTTGAAGGAGGAGCGACGATGGTAGAGCTTGTACTACCCGCAACGCCTTGACCAACATTGAAAGCAGGTGGCATGGGCGAAGGTATGCCAGCGTCCATGCTTCGGTATCTTGTATGGGAATCAGCATAGTGACCAGGACTTCGACCACGAACGACTAAGGGAGCCGAGACACAATGAGCAACTTTAAAAGCCTTGCCTGTAGAAGTATTAGCCCAGAGCTCAATCATGATCTCGTAATACTGCTGAGCCGCTCGTCGTTTGCCATTATTGGCAGTTGCCGTCTTGAACTGCATACGTTCAAAGGTAACAATATTGTGGTTCGAGCCAACAGAGGCCAGATGAAGGTTTCCGCCTGCACTCACAACACGCGGCTCCGGCACCATCTGTGGACCCTTATCTCGCTTTGGCGTGTGCTGAACGAGTTCAATCTTTTTATCGCTGCCTGACACATGAGCACTAACGCCAATTGAGAAGAAATCAACTTGATGAATCTCTTGGTTCTCTGTTCGTAATAGACACGGTACTTCAGGTCCCTGAAGCATGTAATTCGTACCATGCACGTCAAAGGTGGCACTCACTTGAAAATAATTGCGACGGTAGCAGGTCCAGTCTTGATCTGCTCGGAAAAATCCACGATCCATCTTTGCATGGATTTGAACTTGATATCTAATACAGTTGGATTACACAAAAATTAGTGTCAATATTACACAGAGAAAATTTACAACAAAAAAAATTTTGCGTTGTTTTCTTACCCGTTCGATTGATCGATATTCCACAACTCGAGTTCTTGCTTTGTCGCACTGAACGAAGGCCCCGTTTCAAATGAGAACATGGAAGTCTCGGTTCTACGACGTCTTAACGATGGGTTGCCACCTCCGGGATAAGGGTTTGAGTGAAAAGTGGTCGTTGTGAAACTTGCTGGTCTTGAAGGAAGCGGCGGTCTTCGTCGAATGAGGTCAGGGGCGGCCGTAAGCTTATCAGGAGGTGGGCTTATAATGTCAGGTCGTGGTGTGTTGGGCTGAGAACTTGACATTAACCTTTGTTTGATATCAGTCATCTCTAAAAAAGTACAGAAAAAAAAAACTTACCCAGACATTGCAGGTTGTTGACTGGACATGCCAGGAAGCGCGGCCGAAGTTGGGTGCTGAGGGTAGTCGTTGCCATAGGGATAGCTAGTTTGTAAAGGCATATAATTACGAGGTGTTTCTGGGGGAGAAGTCCATTTATTCTCTTGCATATCCCTTTTTCTTTTAAAGTTACCAAAAAAAAAAAAAGAAAAAAGTGTAAAAAAAGGAAACTAACAGATTTTCAAGGAAAGAAAAAAAATAATAATTTGTATTACACTAAATGAAACTACTCTTTACACGTGAGGAAAAAGTATAGAAAAGAAAAGAAAAAAGTTGAGAGACAACACAGTAACTGTTTCTATGATGATAGATTTTTTTTTAAAAGGTACAACTATGTCGTCATAATTATGTTTATTTCGTGTCTTTTTTTTACATGATGTTGATATGTATGTTCTTTTGGTTGGATTCTCGTATTTAAGTTTGTCATGTGCTGAACTAGAATATAGCGCATATTTGAAGATAGATCTACCATGCATAGATACATGCCTATGGTCATATTTTTATGCTTATAATAGGGGACTTGGTGGTATGTTTATTTCTTTAGCTCCCCCTTTACCTCCATCTTGATTTTGCCTAAAGGATTTTGTATTTTATTTTAATTATTTGGTTACACAGGAGTCTTTCATTCCAGAGAAAAATTAATAGCATAAAGAGAGTTGTTAAAAGGGGGAAAATAAAAGGGGAGAGGTCTATTGTTTAATTTATACAGATGAACCATTTTGAAATCTATGCCTTTTATAGACTTCATTAACATTCATAGGTAAAGTATAAAAGGGCCCTTTTGCTTCTTTCTCTTCCTTTACTCAACATGAAAATAAACATCGAAAAGAACTCACCCATCCAACCACCATTGCTTACACCTTCTTCCTCCATTACAACCACTTATTCATTATTCGACTCTCATCCATTCAACGATTATCCTGAACTATTCCGCAAACATTCCATTCAAGGCGACGGTGCAGACTTCCTTGACCCAAACACTCCATCAACAAGAAGAGCATCCAGCCCAACCATCTTTTCTCAATGTGCAAAATGCTTACTTCAGTATCAATCCATCTTACCTGTCGCTTCATGTGGACAGCATCGAATATGTCATAATTGTCAAAGATCAAAAGATTGCCCTACATGTACTAAGGTAATGTAAACCCCTTTTTTCCTTTTTTATATACTAACTTACACACAGACCATGAACACCCCTTACAACATTACCGCCAAAGAGTACGTACCCACTTTTGCTTATGTGCCTGCAGTCTATCCCTGCGCAAAAGTGACCAATGTAAGCCCATGGTTTATTTACATATATTTATATTTTTTTAAAAAAAATTGTATCTGTAGATTCCTTGGGATGTGTCGCAAAATGACGTTCGTAACTTTTTTGGAAACTGTCGATTGCCTTCATCTTCTGTTTACACTCAATCAATTCATGTAATTATTTGTTTATGCTTGTAAAAAGAACTGCATAAATTAACTTTGGTTCTTCTAGATTCTCATGGACCGTACGACAGGCAAGACACTTTCTGATGCCTACGTTGAATTTGCAAGCGTATCAGACCTTTGGCGAGCCATCGAGACTCGAAGTGAAAAGCCTCTTAAGGGCCGTATCGTGACAGTGACAGAATGTAGTCCAGAAGAGTTACTCTCGGTCGTGTTTCCTAAATGGCGAGGTCAGTTTCAAGGGAACATGGCGATTCCGCCTACGTTCGAGGTGGTCAAAACTATGTCAACAGCCGCTGGTGGTGGTGCTCACTCGGCGTGTCCTCCTTTTATCACTCGTGAAGAGATCAATTCCTTACTGGTTGTTTGTAAAAATTACAAGGTAATAAGATACTTTATATCTCTCATGTTCTAATATTTTTTTTGGTGTAGCTTCATTTTTCAAGGAAATGTGCTGAACGACCCTTTGAGAATATCATTACAGTCATTACAAAGTACCCTTGGCATCAAGCTCACCTTATCACGACAATTCATCGAGACCATATATACGAACTTTTAAAATTGTCAATAGAATCGCTCAAGACACACTTATCCAAAGATTATATTCAAATCGATCCAACCTTACTCGAACGCTTGGTCCGTGCTGGTATCATGTGTCCTGCCTTTACCGAACGCCAAAAGATGACCCTACTTCAAACCTTCCGTCTGGAAAAATGCCCAGTAGATATTGTCTCTTTTATGTATCCTATGTATCCATTTGCTCAATCGGCTGATTACTATTCACTTCCAAAGCAACAGCAGCAGCAACAAAAGCAACAACAACGTCCTGTGATGACCAAAAGACACTCGGATGATATCTTTTCTTTTCATCAAATTAATGTAGAAAACGTTTTGGGAGATGATCCAGCATCAATTTCGTCTCTGATACGTGACATTCAACAACAGTGCCAGGTTGAAGACAGACCGAGCAAACCAACCGAGAACAAGATGGTGAGTCATGGTATCCCTTTACTACTTCATCCTCTCGAATCTAAAGGATCTCCTTGGACCTCTTCTTCATCTTCTACGTCTTCATTACCGTTATCTAACAGTAAGAGTGACATCTGGAAAGCATCCTCTCCCGTCCTTGAATCGAACAAACTCACATCCTCAAAAGTCTTGGCTGCTTAATCCTTCCCCCTTTAATATAATATAGAGTAGATATCTTTTGGCTGCAGTTTTTTTTTTTTTTTTTTTTTAAAAAAAAGTTTTATAATAGTAATAAAGAGATTCTTGTTTGAACGATGTGGTTGGTTTATCTTATGACCCCATGTGCCCTTAATTAGAATATTTGTCTAATATAACCTCTTGCACTGTAAGAGTCATGCTCTCAGGAGTTAAATTAAAAGAAAAAGGAAAGAATGATATATTTCATTAAGCAATAAACATTTCAAAATAGTGTTTATCAAAGGGTAAAATCATCAAGATTATATATAAATATATACATTAAGAATAATAGCCAGGCAAAATATATTCTAATTTTTGAACTGTCTCTGGGTTTCTCTTTTCTTTAGCTGTCATGACAGCAAACTTCATGGAGCCCTTGTAGTTAGGTTCAAGAGTACCATGAGCAACAGCGTTTTCGAGATCAGGAAGGATAGCATGAAGAAGGTTCTTGGCGTTCTTGCCGTTGTTACCCATGTTTTGCATGACAGTTTCGACAGTAACAACTTCTTCATTTTGACGCCAGCAGTCATAATCAGTAGACATACAGACCATCTGATAAGCAATTTCGGCTTCACGAGCGAGTTTGGCTTCAGGCAAAGCAGACATATTGATGATATCGCCACCCCAGGAACGGTACATGTGAGACTCGGCGCGAGTAGAGAAGGCAGGACCTTCCATACAGACTGCTGTCTTGTTGCGATGCAACTTGGCGCCGAATTCCAAGCTTGATTCGTGCTTGGCGATCAAATTGGCCAAACCTTCATGGAAGGGGTCTGCAAAGACGGCGTGAGCGACCACACCGTCGCCAAAGAAGGTGGAAGGACGCAAGCCGCGAGTACGATCGATTAATTGGTCGGGAAGGACAAAGTCGCAGGGTGGGATCTCTTCACGGAGCGAACCGACGGCGGAGAAGGCAACGATGACTTCGACACCAAGACTCTTAAGGGCAGCAATGTTGGCCCGAACAGGTACTTCGGTGGGTGTCAAATAGTGGCCGCGGCCATGGCGAGCTAAGAAGGCAATCTTACTGCCACTGGGAGTGGCAGAGATGATGATTTTGTCGCTAGGGTAACCCCAAGGCTTCCAAAAAAAAAAAAGGAGAGTCTGTCAGTTTTTTTATCCCCTTTTTTTTTGACAATATTCACTTACAGTTTCGGGATATACTTCTTCAATCACTTCAAGTCCTTCGAGGTGGTAAAGTCCAGAGCCACCAATAACGGCAATCTTGACATCCTTCAGTTCTTTGACCATGGCTAATTTGAGATAAGGGAAAAAGGGCAAAAAAAAAAGACGCAATAGTAAAATTTTAAGACAATTATAAAAATTTTATCCAATCATGGAAACGGATCTTTACTCTTTTTTAGATCCTAATGGCGCAGTTGTATCTGTGTGTGTTGCTGAAAGGAGGTTTATTTTAATAGAGTTTAATGTACCAGTTTATCCATTCTATCCACCAGCGTACGATACAGATTCTTAAAGACCTCCTTTGTATAAAAGCTTGTTACTGACATCTGTTCGTCATCCTTTTGAATTCTGAACCCGGTTTTATGACTTGACCAGCGGGCAGAATAGACCAGAATGGTGAATCGTAGAGGCATCCTGATCTGCTTTGATCTTTCACTGTTCTCTTGTGTCTCGCGGTAAACAAAACGAGACCACACTGGGTACTCAAAGACGCAGTCGAGGGCATGGTCAGTACATCGAGTCACATCAATGCTCAATTGATCGAGAATATCCAGCAGCCTTGCCTTGATCTCGGCTTGTGTCAGTCGATAGAAATGACCACGGCTAAGGAAATCAAATAAGCTTTTGGTTGACTCTGATTTACTATTTGTCAGGGCAGGTTCTCTAAATGAGGATGAGGGTGACAGTGTCTTGGACGGAGGAGGTGATACATCTGGTGATGAGTTATCATTTGAGCCAGACTTATGATTGAACGAAAGTCGTTTCCAAGATGGTCTCCGAATCGTAGATGCGGTGGAGGTAAAGGAGGTTCTGCTTTGTTGCTTACTAGTGTAGCTTTTCTGATTAAATTCAAGCTTGAGCCAGTGAGGCTTTTGCTGAGGTTTGATCTCGGCTGGCGTTGTTGGTGTATCTATTGTCTGTGATGAAATCTTTTTGGATGCTTCACTCTTTTGACGAACTGTTGACGTAGACGTGCTTCGTTTCATTGCGCCAATAGTCTGTCGCCTTGCCAGAGCAGGCGATGACGATGATGACGGCTTTGTCTCGTGCGTGCTCGTGGATCGTGTGAGGCTGGTTTGAGGTGCATCTAACAGTTGTC
Organism: Rhizopus sp. PT2906; assembly: GCA_025529335.1. Lineage (NCBI taxonomy): Eukaryota > Fungi > Mucoromycota > Mucoromycetes > Mucorales > Rhizopodaceae > Rhizopus > Rhizopus sp. PT2906. The sequence continues at coordinate 21,463 of JAMYHX010000506.1, forward strand.
TCTTTCGCTCCTCAGCCTCTTTGCGTTCCTTGACGAGATAGTATACGGACACGAGTGGATCGTACATGGCAGGTAATGTCCGAAAGTCGTCCTTGGCTTGATGCTTGATTCGGCTCGATGAAGACAGTCGTCGTCGCCAGCGTGGTCGACTGGCAAACACTTGATCTTCGGTTACCTTTCTCTGATAATTCTCATCAATTTTTGTTGCAGCTGATTGATACTCTGAGGATGAGATGATCATTTCTAGTTTACTGCGAATCTCATCAGGTGTACCAAGACCGAACCCTTGCATACCTTCAACAACAGTCATGTCGATTGTCTCCAATGGCTGACGGTGTGGTAGGTAATTGTTAATTGGCTCATCGTAACCCTTATTCATCCACGGATGAGATCGAATGGCAGAAAGTGTGATACGTTGCCTTGGATTGACAACAAAGATTTTCGTCAGTAAATCCAGACAGTCTTCAAGATGTTAGTGTTATCCTCCTTTTTTTTTTCACTTTACCTTTGCCCAAATGGTCAGGATAATCATCCACAATACCAGACTTGATTTTCTCATGAAGCGCAGGTAAATTGGTATCATCGAATGGCACCTTACCACATACTAGCACATATAAAACGACACCAAAACTCCAAATGTCTACTTCAGGACCTGTATACTCTTTTGCTTTCAATAGTTCAGGAGCAGCAAAATAAAGGGATCCACAAAATGTATTTAGTTGCTGTGTTGGATGATATACATTCGATAAACCAAAGTCAATGATTTTGATCTGTTCTGATTTTGTGATAAGGATGTTTTCTATTTTCAAATCTATACAACGTGCATCAGCCTTGCATAAACATGTCTAAAGACTGCTATTTACCTCGATGAACGATTGAATTACGATGACAATAATCGAGAGCACTCACAATCTGACGAGCAAACTTTCTAGCCTGTTTTTCTTTCAATTTGCCATGTTTGATGATATAATCTAATAGTTGACCTCCATCCACATATTCTAAAAACATGTAATACTTGTCGCCTTCTGTAATATATTCCTTCAATTGACAAATATGAGGATGTCGCAATAAGCGCATGATTGCCATTTCTCGAATTGTGCGTTGTTCACGTTCTTGTGGTGTATCCTTTGGGTCAGTGTGGCTAGTGCTCTTGATGGTTTGTAAGTCAATTTTTGGCATAATTTTAACTGCATACTATATATAGTAATCAGTTAATGCTTTTATTTTTAGCCTTCTTTTTTTTTATCTTTCTTTCTTTTTATTACTTTTTGCTTCGTAGGGTCTGTAAGGCACTCGGCCAGTTTGACTTTACCCATAGAACCAGCTCCAATAGTTTTTCGATAGATAACATAATTTTGTACTTTCATGACTTGATGTCGTTCAGATTGTCTACGAGACAATGACCGTTTGATATCTTGGGATTCATTAACAATAGTCTCTTCTGTGCTGATACTCATGAATAAATAAGAAAGATAAGAAATAAAGGAAAAAGGAAAGGAAAAAAAAAAGTTTGACCTTTTTTTTGTGGAGATGAATGCTTGATTTCTTTTACAGGAAGCCTTTGTGTAACATTTCGTGGTCTGCGTTATTTTTTATGAAAAAATAGAGTTCTTTTGATTCAAAAAAAAAAAAAAAAAAAGTACCCGCGAGTTTACTTAAGAAAGAGAGAGAGAGAGAGAGAGAGAGAGAGAGAGAAATAGGCTGACGACAACAGAATAACTTGTAAAGAAATTGTTATATCACTTATTTATTGTCACTCAATTCCATCATCTTGGGTCATACGTCAGTCTTCATTCGATCGCAATTGTCCATGTTTAATTCTTAATTTTGACTAGATTTTTGTTTCGATGGCGTCAATTGTGAACAATAGTTTAAAAAGTAGAAAAAGTACTTGGTACAGCCAATAAGTCTAATACGACCGATACAAGAATAGACTTGAGTTTGTATATGCTGTGAATTCATAATAGTGAATCTATTGACACTCAGGGTTCAAAATTATAGACAAGTTTCCATTTCAGATCAGCAGCGGCGATATATATATATATGAGAAACAGTAATTCATTGGATGTAAGGATAAAGAAAAATGCATATGTTGCTTAATTGCATTATTTACACTTTTCAAACTCAAGCGACTGTAGCATACTTTTCTTATTTATACAAGAATACGCTTGAGAACAGTATAATGAATTCACAAGGAATTAAAGAAACAAGAGGAGGGAGCAAACTATGGATCATAACATATACAAAGAAATGAACGTGCACCACGCGTTTTTTGATTATTTCCAAGCATTATGTAAAACTATCACTACAATAAAGAGAAAAACAATCAAATTGACCGAGAAAAGAACAATAATAGAAAAGGAAAAGAGAGAAAGATGATTTCTAAAAAGAATGAATTGACACCAAAAATCAAAAAGATGAAGTGATTCGTTACAATGACATCATATAACCATAATGCAGACAAAAGAAAAAAAAAAAGAATATAAAACCCCAGATAAGTTTTCGTTTTCTTCTCTTTTTCCATTTTTCTTTTTAAATATAAACAATCGGGTATTTCATAATATAAACAAGCAGACCGTCTTGCTCATATTACTGTAGATGAATAATAGTACAGAGGAGTTTCCTAGTCTTAGTGACTCTGTTAATAATAATGTAGAACGATCGACGCTCGGTGCTTCCTGGGCAGAGGTGGCTCAACCAGATACAACAGAAGTTGTTCATAATGCTTCAGAATCAAAGGAGCAGTCTTATGCAGACATTGCTAGTAAACATCAAGAATTATCCAAACAAGAGTTTCCTACACTCCAGGATAGCGTGCCTGATTCCAATCCTACTTCATCTGGAGTAGCTGATCTGTTGAATAAAGAAACTGATCAGCCAAAGACAGGTAATAATATAAAATGGGGGAATAGCCTGATATTCATCATCTTTTATAGACACAACTCAACCACCTAATCCTGATAGATCTTTTGCTGCTGTCACATCAAATGAAGGGTATCCTTCACCACAACCAGATACATCAACGTCATCGGAGTTGCCTCCCTTGTCAGATCTGCCTGATGTCAAGGACATGTTAGAACAACCTTCTGGTAAGTGAATCTAATGTTCAAAAAGGAAGAGAGATACTGATGATATATCTAGTGCATGTACCTCCTCCTCCAGTCAGTTTTGCCGAGGTAGCTGCCAAGGAAATTCCTCCTGAAGAGAAACCGCTAAGCGAGCGCGCTCAGAGGATCATCAAGGAACAAGAAAACCAACCAAAGGAAGAACCATTATCTGTAAATGACGAAAACTTCCCTACATTGGGCCAAAGTCGTTTGATGGCAGAACAAAATGCCAAGGATGAAGAAAAGGAAGTATATACCGAGATTTCAAAATTGAATCAAGCGGGTGATATTGTTGAAGAAGAAGATGACATCGTTGTGGTGGATAATAAAGGTAAAATGAAAAGAGAGAGAGAGAGAGAGAAAGGGCTGCATAATAAATACTCATGGGAAACACAGACACAAAGAAATCGTTTGCCGACATTGCTGGCTCCAACTTGGATGATGCACCACCACCTGCTAAACCACACGTGAATCCAGTTCCTGTGTATGACGAAAGCACTATCCTGTTAGAAGAGAAGAGAAGAGAAGAACGAAAGGAGAATACTGTAGAATATGGTAATAACAATGAATTAATTGAGCAAGAACAAGGTAAAAGGATAATAGGTTCTGGTTCAATATGATATTCACCTGTCTTTTTCATTAGCTCAAGAAACCCAAAAGGATTCAGAATTGACCAAACAGGATATTAAAGAAGAAAAGCGAGAGATAAAGAATAGGTCCATTCAAAATAAACAACAAGAAAATCAAGAGGATGCACTGGTTGTTCGTCTACAGACATTTGATAGAAGAGGCTCGGGTAGAATTACCATCTTTGATACTGTATTTGGTAAAGGTCCCCCAAAAAAAAGAGACCTAGAATGTAGCAACTCATCTTTTAATGTGTAGCATTATACCGTTTGGGCTATCCTATATTAACCATTTTGCCTGCTGCCTTTTTGATGCATCTCCGGTTATCTCCTCTTACGTCACCTCATGGGTTTCCCTTCATTTACCGATCGCTTTTCGATTTGATATCGCTTCCGATCTACACAAAAAACCTCGGATACGCATTAACTTATAAAACACCCATGCTCCGCCAACCCAAAGATAAGATGGTTCAAGCCGTTCGGGAATACGGAAGCGAGAAGGGCCTTGGCTATTGGGATGGTATTAGAGCCATCCGACGCACTGAAAACTTAAGATGGTGGCAACTCGGGCTTTGGGCTGTCCATCGTATTCAGTGGACATTAACTTACACCATGCTCCATGATCCCTCGAATCATGTTGTTACTACGAATACATTAATCGCTTTAAATGAAGCCACATATCATTAAAAAGAAAATGTAAAATAAAATATTATTTATTAAAAAAGACACACACAAAGAAAGACATAAAGTGATGATAAAAACGGTATTTTAAAGTTCTTTTTCTACAATAGATGATGATGATGTTGATAATGTTTTTTGTTCTTGATTTACAATACACTTTTCCAGTCGGTTTTCTAGATATTTACGAACGAATGGGCAGGTTGGTATAACGAATTTCTTGGCTTTTTCTGCCCATTGAAATGCTTTTTGTAGTATCAAGTCACCTAATCCCTGATGCCTATACGTGAAAGGTATTTCCTAAGGAGTAATTGTTAATATTGTCAATGATGAAAGGTTGTATATATAAATGTATTTACAATGTGATAGAATTCAATTATATTTGGACATCTTGTAGGTAAATAGCATAATGCAGCTATCAATTATAAGTTCGTCTGTGTGTCTGACATTATGAGTATTCCTGTTTACCTGTGTTTCCTTTGTTATCTAACTGTAGTTTGAACATATAATTATTTGGATCATGTTCAACGTCCATTATATCAAACCGTCGTTTACAGGGTATTGTCTTATTGTTACTGTTGTCTTGATTTATCACTGTGTTATAATGGTTGTTATTATTGTTGTTGTTGCTTCTGTTTTTACTATTATTACTATGACTACTGTTACTATGACTACTACTACTACTACTACTACTGCTGCTGCTGCTACTGCTGTTATTGCTTGTTGTGTTATTGGATGATAGTGGTGATAGTGATGTCGATGATACTTTATTATTAGTTGACAATTTATAGTGTTTTGATATCAGACTGCTCGTTGGTGTCTGTGTCATAACAATACTTGAGCTTTGTGTTTTTCTGCGCTTTCGTCTGCTGTCCAGTTCGGATAGAGATCCGGACAAGGTAATGTGTGATTGAAGTGCCAAAACGAATTTCGAAGGAAAGAAAAAATAAATAAACTTTCTTATTAGAAAAAGAAAAAGAAAAAAAAGAAAATAATACACAGACGACAAAATACAAACAAAATAAGGGGAAGGAAAGAAAGAAAAGAAAATTAAAGGAAGTAAAGAGAGAAAGAGAGAGAGAGAGAGGGAAAAGGTTAGTGTTGCCGGGTTTTAAAATAACAAAAATCCAGATTCTCAAAAGGAGGAAAGTAAGGGAAGAGCGTGTGTAAAAAATAGAAACAATTGGGTAATAAAAAAGCCCAATCGATCAAAACAAGCCCTTTTGCCTTTTTTTCCCTTGTTCAATCTTTTATTCTTTTCTTTCTTGCTTGCTTTCAAAGAGACTCTATTACATGTAAAGAGACTGAACTCTGGTTACACAAGTAACTAGGTTCTTTTTATAGTGTCTGGATCCCGTCACCTGATAGGGTTGCTTTTTTTTTTTTTTTTTTCAAATTAGCCAATCTGGACGCACACACTGTTGCCAATGGTTCAACTGCAATACCAGACCATTTTTACTTTTTATGGAATAACCTGGATTTTGCACTGGAAATTATCAAATCAATTGCCAGAGAAAGAAAAAAAAGGAAACTCAATAGTAAATAAAGAATAATCCCATGATGATTCTCGATGATTTTGAATAACCTTCCATAAAAAGAAATTACACCAGAGAGAGAGAGTAAAAAGTGAGAGAGGAGCCAGAACAAGTTGCATAGTTTATCACTTTATTGACAAACTTTAGTGTACTTTTTATATATTTGTTTTGATGAAAATATTCCGTTGACAAGTGTAACATTTGTCTCCGTTTTCCTAAAGGATTCACGTTGCTACTACACATGCTTAAGTACACATATTTCCATATTAAATGATACAAGCAGGTGTGCTTTTTTTATATTCTTGCTGGGTCACAACTCTTGTCACTCAATTCAGTTATGACTTTTTGTGGTCTCCCTTCTTTCCTTTGAGTAGCATTCAGGTTGTTTCAAGAAGTTTATGTGCGTGTGCGCATACTAATGATCAAAGAAAGGGTCTCGTAAACAGAAAAGTCAATCCACCTAAAGGAATGATCATTTGCTAAATTACTATGTAAATAAAAAAAAAAGAGATGATGTATACATCCCCTTCATGTTTTCTCTTTCTCTCTTTTTTATGATACACAAATAATAAGCGTTGAAACGTTTGACTTTTTGAAATATTCAAGAATACACAGTTTCATTTCTACAAAAAGCCATTTCAACCGAATAAAGTGTTTTATAACAAAAAAAGAGGGAATGTACACATAAACATTCATCAAAAGTGTACTTTAGGTAGAACATATGGCGCGCGCGCAAGACCCTATCTTTATACCCTTTTTAAAATAACGCCGTTTGATTGCTATCTGTTCTATTTTAACATTTGCGTAGCTATTTCGGTCCTGTGTCCCTTTTCTATCTTTAGAACGTCTACCTGGTAGGGCAAACAGAGGCGAGGCTGTTTTTCGATTACTGTTCCCCAGGGATAAGAGTTAATTGCCCTCCCCCTCTTCCTTCATCTCCCTTCCCCCACTTATGCCCCTTTGTTTATGAAATATAAAAGTCGAGATCAATGTAATAGGGAACAATTAGAAATAACTCCCACAGTTAAAATATATAGTCTGATCTTTACAAAACATGACTGCATAATAAGCGTATTCCTCTTCCCTTGATTTAAGTCTATATCTTGTCCATAATGATAGAAAGAATGAAAATGCAATGTCACATGAAGGGCATCTTTTCGAAGCTTGGAAATGATGCGAGAACTTATCATTATAAAAAGGGAAGCTATACCTGAATTGGTACCTTTACTTACGTATAAAATGCAAATAAATGCTTGTGCTACACCATAAAATGTAGCATAAAGAGTCATTATCTTGACTTGCGCTTAAAAACACAATGGAGAGCGCGCACATACACTCTCATTACATCTTACGTCATCGAGCAGGTGTTAATCTTGATTAAGCACTGATTTATCTCATGACTATTTAAGAAGAATATCATCAAACACACACACACGCGCACACAATTTAAAGGAAAGTAAAATGTGTATATCCGTATATAGTCGGTAAGACGGATTTTATCGATTTGTGGAAAATGATTGTCATTACAGATTCCCTTATACAGTTGCTCTCATTGCTTTTGAGATTTAGACGAAAGGATAGGAAATAAATCTTATGATTCAATATGTTGTATTCAGTGTAAAAAGGGTAGTTAACTTGATGACCAGCAGAGTGGGTTCTTTATTTTTTTATATGTTAAACCTTGTCTTTTCTTTAGGAAGTATTTCCAATCCAATATAATCCCATTCATTGTATTTTAATGTAAATAGTTTAGCTTTATACTGTAATATTTGTTCCATGAAGGCTATAAAATCTTTTTCATTAAGGATTTCACACTCATGATACACTGTACAGCCTCCAATTCTGAAATTTATTTCTGACTTTTATAAGATGTACTTGTACCGAAGCTTCTTTTCTGTTATTTTTTTTTTTTTTTTTTTCAACAATAAATGTGTCAGATCCTTCTTTTTCTTCTTTTCTTAATTTCAATAAAAAGTCTTCAAATATTTCTAATTCCATCACAACTCCTGCAAGTAAAAGAGGAGGAAGTGGGTTTTTTATTGCAAAAGAGCTGAATATTACACTAGATTTGACTGCTTTTTTTATGCTTTTTTCAAATGGCATTGAACGTTTCTTTATTTTCTCTGATTACTTTTCATCCTATTGAAAGAATTTGACATATGGGAAAATAACACTTCTAGAATAACCATATACTCCTCCTCTGTTGCAACATTGTCAATAAATTTAACAGAAAGTCGGCTCAGTGAGACGTAGGTGAAGACCTAGAGTGGAACCTTCTCAAACCATTCCTATTGCCTACATTTTTCAGTCATACCTTTTACGACTATTAGAACTTGGACGAATGAACAAGGACTGTTCTAGCTGACATGCCCTGCACTGGATAGACGAAAGGCAAGAGTCATCTTCGTTGAGGAATCTTTGCTGTGTACCATGCTGCAAACGGAAATCAGTCCAGTTACAGTTCTTGCCTGACCCATCCGAGCACTTGAAGGGCTTGCTTACACGTACAGACGCCCAAGGAAGGTACTTTAAAGACAGTCTTCGTCAATACAACACCACCTTTGCGTTTACTTCCTTAGGCTGTGACATTGTGTCTCATGAGAAGCGCGCCATCAATCCCAACAACAGAGGTGGATTTGACGCATTTCAGGTCCACGGTGCCCTTTGTCACTGTCAAGGGCCGCTAATTCCAGTTGAGGACAACGCGCCTTCGTATGTTCAATTGCGCATTTATAATCTTTCATATGCTCCTCAGAGGCGATCAGGAAGGAATGAAAATCTGGTCCATGAGAGTATAAGAAACCTTACAGGTATGCTTGCCCAGTGCAGTCCCTTCGCACATATCTGCCATCGTGCGTATGAGATATTGAGCAACCATGAGAGCTCCAGCATTAACAGTGAGGATGGATCTAACAACGATGACTCTACCAAAGCGGCTCACCCTACATTATCATCAGCCCTTGGATGAGGATGAAGTTAATTGAAGGAGACAATAGACACACTCACAGTTTGCCAACAATGGAAGAAGCCGTCGCGGTTATTGTGGTATGTTGTGGTATCACGATGTGAACAATGCATTAAATATGTATGGTAACTTTGTTTACGAATCAAAACATAACAATGAAAGTCCTTCCCCCTTCAAAAGACCTCCAAAAGACTAATTATATTGTAGATTTAATGCCTCAGTAATTATAAAGCGAATAATATACTATCTTTTATTCACTAGTCTTCTAGCTAGTAGTGTTATATCCTCTTTCCGGAAAGTAAATTCGCCTGTGATCGAAAATAAATACACGCATGGTGAGAACAAAATTCATGTTGCATGAAATGTAAATTCGTCGTCGCCAAGAATATTTTCGTAATATTAACAGGT
>JAMYHX010000507.1:0-30779 GCA_025529335.1 Rhizopus sp. PT2906
TTCCAAGAAATTTTGGGTGGTAAGCACGATAACTTGCCCGAATCTGCTTTCTACATGCAAGGTGATATCAACGATGTCCAAAAGCGTGCTGAAGAACTCGCTAAGGAAATGGGTTCCCAATAAGTTAATTTATAGTAACAAATCCTATATATCTCCAAAAACTATTTCTTAAAAAAAAAAACTAGTGCCGTAAAGGCGTATGTGTGTTTTGTATAATGTGTGTGTATTAAATAAAAGATTAAAAAAAATCTTTGGAAATAGTTAAAAATAAAAGACCATACAAAAAGCTAATTTTTAAACAAATTAAATGTGCATAAAATTACATATTTTGAGACCTGCATCACATGTTGAACCAATGTTAATAAGTTAACAATCGTCAGTTATAATTATACTTAATGTGCCTGGCCAAATATAAAACTAATAAGTATGCTTAGCAGCGAAATGGTTCCAATCGAAGGTACTTTCTTGATAAAATTTTATTTTCCAATTTCAAAATCGAAGCATGCCCCAATTCCTACAATTAATTCCATACTAAGCAATTCTATGATAGACTTTAAACTTTAGACACTATTAAATTGATATGAATAGGTCACATTGTGCCTGTTCCTAAATTATTTTATAATTCATAAATGAACAAAAACACGTAAAATTCCTTAAAACTGATAGTAACTTTCTTACCCTACTCAATTTCTTTTTACTAAATAACAACGCGATAAAACTATATGCTATTGTACCTGAGATGTTTAACTTTAATTCAAAAACGCGTTTCCGGAAATATCCTACCCCTAGCAGTTCGTATAATCTTTTCACTGCTAATGTTTCAGATTTTTACACGTATTTCACTGCTAAAAATTAAAATTTTAAACCTTCATAACTCCACAAAAAATTAAGCTATGCCGATATCTTTTAATAATAAAACTTACTTGTTTTGTAGCGCTTTGTAACATACTTAAATATGAAACAATTCTGGACACTTTTTTTTTTCTTCTTTTTTTTGACATTTTTTCGTAGCAGATCTCAGAATATTCGTTATATTCAACTGCACTTTTTTTTTTTATTCAGGTGATATACCTCATTGAGCTCTATCATATCCAATTTAGTTTTTTTTAAAATATTAATTTTTTGTAGAAATATCCTTAAAAATGTAAAAAAAAAAAAAAAAAAAAAAAAAAAAAAAAAAACCCTGAATCTCGCTCCAAAAAAGACCAGTAGAGCCTCATTCTCAATTTTGAATTTGAAAAAAAATTGACAAAAATCTTGTTATCTCTACGAAAAATGTAGCCAAATGGCCCATCAATAGCTAGATTACTAGATAATTTTACTGTACATTACATAAAAAACTTAAATTTAATATATAGCTATAAAAAATGATGTATATCCTTAAAAAACCTTCAAAATTTCAACTGCATTTTACTCAGAATTTAACGTGAAGCATTTATGCAAATTTTATTTAGACAAATGTGTAATTTAAAGCTCTACAAAAAGCTTTTAATGAGCTAGTTCAACTTACTTTGCAGTTCACGAGCCATTACAGAATTTTGTTTTTTGGATCATTTTTTGATTGATTTGTCAAATAAATTTTGGGACTCAATAATCATATGCCTTAAGCCGTAATGTAGACTATTAATTTGATTTTCTCAGCGAAAAATCAAGATTTTTTGTTTAAACAAAAACGGTAAAGTAGTATCCAATGAGGTTTACCTTGTGGTTACAAAAACTAGCACCTCAATCTTAGATGCTTATTTTTTTAATCAAATTCCAGTCAATGTTGGTCGATATTAAGTCATATCTCGACAAATTTGAGCCCTAGTAACTTCCAACTTTATATGAGGGTAAGTACATATCTTTGACGCTATGACCTCGAATGGCAGCTTTCACAAACTATTGTGTGTCGAGAAAATTATTGCTAATGTGTGCCTACATCTCACTGCATCATTTTATTGAAAATAATCAAAAATTCAATTTATTTAGGTAAATAATACAAGTAATAAGTCGTAACTCTAGCCATACTTTATGCTACTTATTAGCAACGTCGACTTTCTAAATTGTCTACTGATATACGTGTACATATTTCCGTCCAGTTTGCGTCAAGAGATAATCCACTGTAACACCTCGCTCATATTTTAGTGCTTTTCATTATGTATAAAAATGTTAGAAATTGCACTTTTTTCCAGTATTTTTGAATTATAAAAAAAAAAAAAAAAAAAAAAAAAAAAAAATTGCATGATCATATTACTGCTTAATTTGGTACTGGTAATTCAAGAAGCAAATTCATTTTAAAGGGAAACAATGTCAGGTATAATTAGTAGTATAAAATTATAATGTATACAATTAGTGTTTTTATGATTTTTTTTTTATCAAGATGTATGCGTTAGGCTCTCAATCTTCTGTACTAGAAGTCATCTGTTTATGGGCTTCACTTAAATTGTTTGTAAATGTCAGATTTAGGCCAAATAATTTAAATAACCGTGGCCAAGCCTCTGCAAACAATGCAAAAACTTCTGTAATTTAATACAACCCTTGTACTTCAACAAGGCTACAAAGCACTTGTGAAAGTATATAAAAATATAGTAGCGCTCAATATATGCGGATTGCTCTTTATTTCTGTTGTTTATCAATACAAATGAGCTCATTCAATATCGCAAAAGTTTTGATTTGATTTGGCTAACCGCATTCGCATGAAGTCCATCCAGGTGGGTTTGATTGGCTTAAAAAATTCTTCGCCTACTTCTGTCTCTCTTTCTCTCTAAATATCTCTTGCTCTCTCTCTCTCTCTCTCTCTCTTTCTTTCGATATTTTGTCAACTTATGAGCTCTAGTAGCGTTTCAGAAGCTGCTAATACAACCATATCCAAACGACTTTTAGTTCCAAGTATGAGTGAAGAAAGTAAATTAATATCTAAAGAAAGAGAAGGGAAAATCATAAACTGATTATATTAATAGTAGACACCAAAAAGCCAAGGATTGATGATGATGAGCTCAAGCTAACAGCCAAACAAAAGAAGAAGGCAGCTAAAGCTCGTAAACTTGGGATGTCCTATCAGGTTGTTGACGATGAATTGGTAAGCGATATTGAGTACATGAATGTACGTAATATTTTATTTAACTGCTTAGAAATAGGTTATTCAACCTAAACTTTTTTTTAAACAATTTAATGATTTTGCATCAATGAAAGATGCTCGTAATTTAATGTTGACAGCACTAGCACCCAAGGGAAAGCAAGCACGTCTTGCCGAGATTCCTGATTTTCCCGGTGTAGCACCTGTGAAAAAAGCAATTATAATGGATGTACCTATTTTTGATCCATTCGAAATGGGGTTGCCAATTGAGGCTCGTAATGTTTCTAAAACAGAATCACCTGATGTATACGAGCAGTTGAAAGCCGATCCCCTTTACACATACATCAAACAAATGGACGATGATGAAAAGGAAATTTTAGGCTTAATTAGTGCTGCTGGATTTGATCAATATAAACGAGTTCATGACAGGTTTTTAGATCTTTTGGAAGTGCCATTATCCAAAGGCGAGATCAAAAAGAAAAGAGAGGAAGAAGATAAAGGTAAAATTTTTGTAAATTATAACATCAGATGGTAGCTTGCTTATGCATACATAAATGTGCACACATTATTAATTAGATCCTGATCAAAAGAGAGCTATTGTTCCAGAAATTTTGATCATGTCTAAAGAAGAATTACGGATGGAAGATTTCCCCATACCCACAAGCTTAGATCCCAACAGTATATTAGAAGATGGTTGGGTGGATACATTGCCTGGTACAGGACTAGAACCTAAAAAATTGGTTGCTTTAGATTGTGAAATGGTCAGTGCTGCGGTTAAGTGACATAATAATAGTGGCACTAATGTTATTTATAGTGTAAAACTGTTAATGGCTATGCTGTTACTCGAGTAGCGCTTGTTGATAGAGGTATGATTAGCATTTAATTTTTTATAGTATGAGAGTGAATCTAACTTTATATGTGAATGCAGAAAATAATCAACTGATTAATGAGCTCGTCAAGCCCAATGAAGAAATAACTGATTATGTTACACATATTAGTGGAGTAGACGAGAAATCCTTAATAGGAATTAATACCACCTTGGCCGATATTCAGAAAAAGATACAAAGATTCGTTGATGGTGATACAATTCTTGTAGGCCATGGCTTAGTGAATGACATGAAATGTTTAAAGATGAGACATCCATATATCATTGATACTGCAGTTATATATCATCACAAAAATGGACCTCCTTACAAACCATCCCTTCGTGATTTAACCGTTCGCTACTTGAAGCGTACAATTCAAATTAAAGATGAGGATAAAAAGCCAGGGGAGGACAAGGGTCATGATCCTTGTGAAGATGCTATTGCAAGTTTAGAATTATTAGAACGAAAACTTCGTTATGGTATCAATTATGGCTTGGCTGGATTATCTCAAGTAGAAACTATCATTGATTTTTTGAAGCGTAGTAATCAACAAGGTGCAGTCATTGAATGTAATGCTGATCTCAGTTTACTAATGAAAAAGAAGCTGGCCGAGAATAATTCGGAAGTTTACTGTTCAAAAGGAAATGATGAACAAGTAGCTCAAAAAGTAATTGATCAACACAAGCACAGAGATCTCGTTATTGCTAGATTTAATTTACCTCAGAAATCTGAACAAGACAGAAGAATTGCATTTTTTAGTTTATTTGAAAAGATTTATCAAGAAATGGAACCTAATACGGCATATTGTATTACAACAGGTTATAGATCCAATAAACAACGAGAGAAGTAAGTTTATCCATATATCCCATGGAATGCTGTTAATTCTAAGATTACATTGTAGGCTTAGAGAAAAACGTGTTGAATACAAGAAAAAATTAAAAAAAGTGGGTTTAGCTGATATTCCCATGGAGGAACGCTGGAGTATAGAAGATGAGCATTTATTAGAAAAGGTTGCTGATGAAACTCGTCGAGGATTTATATTTGCATCCATCAAAAACTCCTAAGAAATAGAAAGAAATAAATAATATGTCTTTAGGAAATAGCCATTTTTAATTACTGTGCCGAAAATTTTGGAGATTGGTTACATTTTTGTTGCACCATTACTTGGTATTACATGTTGCGAAGTAATTACCAATTGACAATAGCGAGAACATTTATGTATCTATTAGTAGTATATTTGTACTAAATGTATGTCTATGTACCTGTTTTGCTTTTGCGTGTGTGTATGTGTGTGGGTGTGTGGGGGTATATGTGTGGTTTAAAGCTTGCTTAATTTTCCGAATGAAATAATTTTTGGTTCCTGAATTTCAAAACAGTGTTTTTGTCCCACTACCATTTTTTCATATTTTGCAAGGAGAAATGTCATGTTTACAACAGGACAAGCAAGTAAATAAATGAATAATTGGTAAAACATAATGCATGCAGTAAATGATATGTGATGAATGCAGCAAAGAGCAATGTAAATACAAACAAAAATCATGCTAATACCATGTTGTATAACAATAGCTATCTTGAAAAAGGAAATTTTAGGCGTCAAAAAGATTACAAAAAAGTAGCAAAACTATTTAAACGCCCTTAATGTATTAAACTTTTGTGTTTTTCCTTTTTATTTTAACAATTTTTTTTTCTTTACTTGCAATAATATAAACAAAATGTTGGGGCCTTCTCCTGTACCAAAGGTATGAAACTTTTTTTTTGAAACAAAATAAACAGAATAAGGGTGAGGGGGCATGGTTTATTATTAATTAACTAATTGAATATCAGCAGCAACAAGAATCTAATCAATTCAAAAACTGTCTTAATATAATTAAGCATGATATGGAAGAAGAAGATCTCCTCAAGTCCTTCAAAGCTATAACAAGTCAATTGCAACAAAAGAAGCAACAACCTGTCATTGTTAAATCAAATGGTAGTCGTTCCGTTGTTGCTCCAACACCTTCAAGTGCCCCAACTGGTAGTAAATGGACACTGAATGCATTATCTGAGAATATCAAGGCTGCTTTAAACATTAACCCTATTAATTCTGGTGCTATCAAGGATATTATTAGTTTGCCATTTGAGGACCAATTTTCATTATTAGGTGCAATCACTGAAAGGTAGTTTTATTTGACATGTAGAAGAAAGTATACTAAATCGTGCATATGTAGATTGCTTAGTAAAAACGCACCCACAAATGATCGCAACAATACTTTTGAAACTGTCATGAATATTTTAGGAAATTTAGGACCTGAATATAGTGATCTTGTATACGTTGTCACTCAGCCATTGATTGCTTCATTTTATGTAAGAACTTACCTTATAATGAGAAACAAAAAATGAAGCAGGACTCTAAACAGTTATTTACATATATATATATTAGGATGATATTCATAAACCTTATATTAACTATGTCGGAAATCAATTCCGTACGGCAGATGGTAGCTATAACAGCGTTGTATTTCCTGGTATTGTAAGTTTCTCGTTTCAGAGAGATAGAGAGAAACGCAAAGAGAATATTAACGTTTTATTTTAGGGAAAAGCTGGATCCAATTATACTCGTACTGTCACTAGTATTAGTAAAAATAATACAAATTTACCATCTCCCAAAGATGTATTTGATAAATTATTAAAAAGACCTGATGGAGTATTCGAAGAACATAAAGGTGGCATTAATATGATGCTATTATATTTAGCCATCATTATTACACATGATTTATTCTATACAGATTCAAGCGATCCAATGCGCAACTTGACCACTAGTTATTTAGATTTGTGAGTACACTTTGAAAAATAGCTTAAATTCTGTGTAACTTATAAACATATTGCAAGGTCTTCTTTGTATGGGTTTAACCGCGCGGATCAAGAATCAGTCCGTCAAATGGAATATGGTCTCTTAAAGCCCGACCAATGGTTTGACAAGCGTCTCGTCATTCAACCAGCTGGTGTTGCTGGTCTTCTTGTCGTGTTCTCTCGTAATCATAATTTCATTGCAAAGAAATTATTAGAACTTAATGAAAACGAGCGCTTTTCTTATGGCCCTGGTAAAAGATTAAGAACCAAAGAAGAACAAGATGAAAGGCTATTTCAAACAGCCCGTTTAGTTAATAATGGCTGTTATGCCAATGTGATTATTCACGATTATATTCGTACAATTATTGGTACTAGCGCTGATTCAGATTTTATTTTTGATCCTTTGGCTACACCTAGTGATCCGATCTATGGTAATGCAGTTTCTATAGAATTTAATGCTATTTATCGTTGGCATGCAGCTATTGGTAAAGAAGACTCAGAGTGGCTAACTGAAGTTATGAATTTATTGACGGCAAAAATGCAAGAAAGTCGTAAAGAAGAACGTCATCCTGGTCTAGATCGTTCATTGATCAATAAGGGCGCACAAAATGTGGGTATTTTTGATCAGTTGTTGGAAGGATTTAATGAGTATTTTGTTAAAGCAAGTCCAGAAGAATTAGCAAGAGGTTTGCCTATTGCAGGTGCTCATCGTGGAGAAAATGGAAGCTTTCCTGATGTAGATATTCTTCGTGCATTAAAGAAGGGATTTAAACAATCAGCATCAGAGATTGGAAATGGTCTTAATACACCAGCAGCATTAGAACATGTTGAAATTGCCGGTATTAATCAAGCTCGTATTCTTGATACATGCTATTTTAATGATTTTAGAAAATTCTTAAAATTGACAACATTGGATACATTTGAAGACTTTTCTGAAAAGAAGCAAGTGCAAGATGCACTAAAGGAATTATACGGTCATCCTAATAATGTGGAATTATATGCTGGTTTAATGGTTGAACGTAACAAGCAAACTGGTTTAAGATTACCTTATACAATGGGTAGAGCCATTTTAAGTGATGCTATCAATTTACTAAGAAATGGTAAGTCTAGAATCTTATTTATGTTGTAAAAAAAAAAAAAAAAAAAAAAAAAAAAAAGAAAATAGAAAAGCTCATCATGATATCATTAGATCGTATTTTAACTAAAGAACTTACACCTGCAAATTTAACTAACTGGGGTTACCAATATACTCTCGGTGATCCTAATTCAAACAATCGAATTTTCCCTTTATTATTAAGTAATCTCTTCCCTGAAGTTGGCCCTGATTCCGCTGATGCATTTACTGCTGACGAACTTAAAACTTTATTCAACACACCAAACAAAACAACAAAATAATTTGATATGAAGATTATTTAATTTTTGATTCTTCATCTTGGTAAAAATATTTTAGAATTGAAAAAAAAAAAAAAAAAAAAAAAAAAAAAAAAAAAAAAAAAAAAAAAAAAAAAAAAAAAAAAAAAAAAAAAAAAAAACAAACAAAAAAAAACAATAGTAGTAATATCAAGCAATGGTAAATAAAACAAACACGACTTCAATTAATTCTGCATAGATTTACACTACTGTCTAAGAGTGATATGTCTGACCTTGTTGTCATAGTGAGCTTCAAAAAAAAAAAAAGACTTTATTTGTTTTTGTATGATGAAGGAATACGTGCTTTGTCTTGAGTGTCAAGCATAATTCGCGTTCATGAAGATTATTTCAAGATTTATGCTCACATGTAGAGTTTGTGTTAAGTAGCTTATTAATGATGATAGTTTGTGATTTCTCAACAAAAGAACAGCATTCTACACGCTCAGGATTTTGTAGGGGAGGTATGGTGTCTAATTTTATCACTGATTTTCAATGATGATCATTTAAATTTGAAGCGGTAAGCTATTATTTCGTTGATGTTCTTATATTATGCGTGAACTGTCATTCAAAAGGGGGTGATTCTGTCATCAAAGCATTAATGGATGCGAAGAGAAAACCATTAGAAATGGACGCAAGAACAATTAGAAGCTGTGCGGATTTGCAAGTTCTCGCGCGTATAAGAATATTTTGAATTACTAAGGAAGTTGTAGTCCAACTCATACAGTACCTTGAACAACACTCAAACAATTGTCAGTCTCAGTTTGAACTCAGCTGTTGGTTTATCATGCAATGGCCAACGGATCGCAATAATCACTTTTCCATAAAGAAACATAGTAAGAGCTTAAAAATAATTATGAATGCAGTGATGTCTCCTCATTGAAGGTGGCGCAACTACTTGATTTAATGCGAGATAACATTGTATTCAAATTTGTACTTTACCCCTGCCAACTTTATATGAGTAATATTTTAGCAAACTACTGTACTGATTGTATTTGTTTAGGGTGTGCATGCAGCAAATTTAAACTCTCATTCCAATATATCCAAAGGGATAGATCCTGCATTTTTAAGTGAAGGGGGGCATTATTTTATCCATGTTTTTTATTATGTAAAAAGATTTTTTATAAAGAATAAAATGCGAAATATGAACATAAAGAGCGAGCAAGGATATAATACAAACTTTTTTTGTAAGGATTTCAGGGGCGTTTCTTGTGTGAGTGTTGCTTTCTTTGATAAAAAAAAAGGGGGGGGGAAGAAGATAAGGGTGAATGTTGCGAGGTATTTACAAATATGCTATTATTTTTTAATTTAAAGGTTGCCAAAAGGGACCATTATCAAAAGAGAATTCCGAAAGTTCTTGGGAACAGATGGTAGAAGGTAACGATTCGTGATGAGCAGTGGATTGACTGGAGATATCTGGTTGAGATATAAAGTGTTTACTGTTACTATTGTTTTGTTAGTAAAAGAAGAAAAAAAAAGAAGGTTCTAAAGACTTACTTGTCTTCACACAAGAATACATCTGTTGCGTTAGGAGAGAATAAATCATCTTTAAGCTTTTGAAGATAAGCCAGCCGTGATAAAAGTTCAAAGTTTTCAATGTCAATAATTAGGTTGCCTTGATTCATTATTTGCTGATATTCAAATGGATCACAAAGTGTGTGTTCACTAGGCGTACTGACTTCACTTGTATTGGTACTGCTGATACTGTAGTGCGATTCAGATGAAACATCTGGCCAATCCTCAGGTGTGGTAGACCTTGAGCGAGTATCTTTGCAATAGTTGGTATCAATACGAATAGGTTCAGGCAATTTAGGGTTGTCCACGTGAAGGGGTTGCTCAACAACGTCACATTCCATGGCATTCATATCATCATCCATGTCATCATCATCATCATCATCATCGTCGTCGTCGTCGTCCGATATCTCATTAATAGCTGCTAAACGTTGACTCTTCATCTGAGCTTCATAACGCCAGGCCATTGACTTTGGTAATTGATTGTTGCTTCCAAGTGATGCGCAGCAAGGAGGGCAGCGATAGGACTGTTCAAGGTCTTGTTTGGTTAAATCTAAGCAGTCAACATGTAACCAGGACAGACAGTCATCGCATTGAACCATGGCACCAAATTCATCAGTAGGCGTATCACAGATACACTGAATGATATCTTCTTTCTTTTGGCGACTCTGCTTACGTCTTGATGTCGTAGGAATGATTTGTTCGTCAAAAAAGACTTTGGGCTTAGGTGGTCTACCAGGACGACGGCGGTCAATAGGACGGTTTACCAAATTTGGAAGAGCATCTGTGGAGCGGTTAGTTTAGCAATGAAAGGAGTCACCCCGTTTGTTCTTTTAATACCTGTACTATTATTATTATTATTATTATTATTGTCATTTAATCGTTTATTCAACATGTCATTGTGAACCATCTTTTCAATGGCAGAGGCACCCAAACGAGCAGCATGATGAGCGGTGTCTGTGGGGTTATCCACAGGTTCGTCCAAAGCGATTTGAATAGACTGATTTTCTTTATCAACTTGTGTTTTTGCTTCATGTGAAATAAAAGTCAAGTATTGTTTAAGCAATTCAAGATTTTGCAGTCGAGGCTTCTTGTTAATTGGCCAATCAGGATTGGACACAATAGATGTATTTTGTCTTGAATGAATATCTAGACGTTTAGCTGCAGCTGATAAAGAGTGAACTAGTTGCTTAGCAATAGATTGAGTGTCATTGACGAGCTGAATTCTTTGTTTTTCAATTGATTTCTTTTTGTGTAAAGAAATAGCAAAAATTTCTGATCTTGCATTATTGTTACTTTTCGTTACTTTCTTTAAATCTAAATGCTTTTTACTATGAAAAAGAAAAAAAAAAGGGTGTCAAAATTGTGTATCGTTGAACAAATATCCCTTTCTCTTTATTCTCTTTCTTCTCTTCTCTTGTAAGTATTTGATATAATTTTTAATTGATATAAAAAAGAGAAAGAGAAAAAGAAAGAATGAATAAAGAGAAAGGGAATATGAAGACTCACATCGATTTCATATTATTATTATTATTTTCAAGTGGTGCGATAAATATATAAAAAAAGAAAGAAAGAGAAAAAATAAAAAAAAATTAGTTTATAAAACGCATTTCATCCGAACCGTGTACACACACACACACACATACACACACATGCGCACATATACAAGCACACCCAATTTAAGCTCGAACAAAAAGAATATGAGAGAAGTCGGGCATTAAAATTAAGTACGACCCAAAGTCACATTTAATTTAGAAAGAGTAAGAGAAGAGGGAGGAAGAGGGGAAGGATAAAAAGCTATAGTGCATAATGAAAAGGGCATTTTATCCAACATTCAAGGACCCAATCCATACTTGTATGGTGTCAGATTTACGTAATACCTTCTGTCTAATATTGGGCTGTCAATAGTTACCTTGGGTACATATGACGTCAATAGAATATATTTAAGAAAGCAGTAAACTAATTACAACTCCACTTTTCTTTATTATTCTATTGCACATCAACTCATTTCTTTGTTTTTGTCTATATTTAAACAGTTTTCTAGGTGTCAATGAAGTTACCAATTTACATTTCCTAATGCTACACAAGCAATCAACGGGTAGTCTAGTGTAACTCATAAGAACAAAAAGGCGCTTATGGCCAATGCGGTCAATTCAAGGATTCATGCGTTCTAGAGAAATTTTACTCGTCGCTTTGTGATACAATAATAGAGCTAGACCCATATTCGCCGTTGGTTACACATTACCATAGTAATGCGTATTCTTGATAGTTATCATATACTTATTGCTCCTTTATGTTAAAAGTTGATATTGTTTCGTTTGACGGTATAGTTTGCATATGTTCAAGTAAAGATAGTAAAACTGTTTCACACTGGTTGATCTGCATGGATGCTTGTACGATATCCTAACCTAACTTTATACCCTGCAGGATTATATCAAACCTTTTATGGTCAAAGTGCTTTAGTAGAAAAAGGTAAAGTAAAAGAGAAAGCCATTATCCTGTGGTGTG
Source organism: Rhizopus sp. PT2906 (assembly GCA_025529335.1). NCBI lineage: Eukaryota > Fungi > Mucoromycota > Mucoromycetes > Mucorales > Rhizopodaceae > Rhizopus > Rhizopus sp. PT2906. Next base: position 12,181 of record JAMYHX010000507.1, read on the forward strand.
CCTTTCATTTGACCGTATTTTACCTTCTTTAGAAGCGATAAGATTTGAGCCACCTCAGGCTAGATTAAAATGCTTTATTATTTTTTGGGTAAAGCTGCAGTGCAACGGTCAAGAGACTTTTACAAGCTTTGTAGAATTTACCACTTAAAGCCTTTTATAGTAACTTGTGTCCAAATATTCGGGATCAGTAAACCTAAATGATTAAAACCAGCCATAATCATTCTTTAGCATTGCTTTGTCTTTAGAAAGATTGAATGAATTCTAATATTTATGCATGAAAACACTACTGCAGCAATAGCATTTGAATATTGTGAAAAAGAACAATTTTATCAAAGCTGCTTTGTTTTTATTTTTATTCATAAAACAAAGTTATTTGTTTATTTCCGCTTGCATTATTCTTTGTTTACTCTGTATTCTGCTACAAGTCTTTGTCTATTGCTAACTGACAAGGACACTCGGTTTATGAAAATAGTGCTTCTTATGTTTATTGCCTTTTTGTCCAAGAAAAGAGAATGATCGGCGTGCATGAGCTCAAATGACGTTCGAATAAAAGAATGAAAGAAAAAAAAAAGGCATGAAACACTTTACTTGGGCTTAGTACCATTTCTGTCTTGCATATGGCTGCATATGACGTTCCAACAATAACAGTTCTTGAATTATAATGTACTTTAAGCACACCCTTAAACGTACACTTTCAGTTTGAATTAAAGTTGTTTACGAGTGGGAATATACTAGTGGCTATCTTCTCAAAGCTTGTTGGGTGTTACAAAACGATCCAATACAACCCTATCAACCTTTGAGACCTTATTGCAGAACACGATGAAGATGAGCAGCAATAGCCAGACCACTACAAGAAACAATACCAAAAGGATCTTTCAACATGATGTAGTCTGTATCATCCGATAGCTTCAGTAAATTACATAGAGAAAGTAATCCTGGATATTATGAGCTGCTTTTTTTTTGAAGAAATGTGCAACACAAAGCGGAATTGCATTCAACAATCAATTTTACAGCATTTCTACTTTAAATCAGACGGTGTTAGTTTTAGACCAGTCAACAATAAACTCTGGACATCTTGCCTGTAGAAATCTAAATCTTTTGTTCGATATGGCGATATGAAAAAAGTAAGGGCTTCGGCATTATTTGTGTCACAAGAAAATTGGAGGACGACTGTATCCAGTATTAATGTCTTTGGAGATTTTAAAAATGTTTTTGAAAGCATTCAGATCACGCTGCCATATTATTCCGCAACTTTTGCAAGTGAGAACACTGTGGAGGTCAATCATAGTTGTAGTAAGAGTCATATCTTGACATGGATGGCATACCTATATTTACAAAGAGTATAAGTGTATGATATACATGGAAACTGTATTCATTACCTTGGATGTACAAAATTCATTCATCATTGCAAGCAACAGCTCACCAGATTTCTGTCTTTTCTTTAACTGCTTATAAAGCACTTCAGTGACACCGACTCTATGCGTCTTTATCTTTACCAGGCCCTTTCTATAATAAACAGTAAATAATAATGACTATTTTCCGTGTTAGCAAAGTACTTACTTTTGGTTTACTTTAGAAAGATGCTTGCCTTTTCTTTTCTTCTTGCGTTTTGTTTTCTTCTTGTTTAAAAATATTTGTTTAAGGAAGAAAATGATTGCGAATTGTGTTGTTGAAAAAAGGGCACTAATATATACTTTTGTTGTCAATATTCGTTCATTGATAGATGCTTTCTTTTACATTTTTACCCTTGACCCTTATCATTAACCTCCTAACGGATTGAACTAATGTGGGCAGACATTTGTTTACTTTATATTTATTCCCAATTGGATGATGTCAATAAAATATTGTGTTTATACTAATTGTGCCTTTGATATCACTGTTGGCTTGTCTAAAACTAATTTCCTTTTTTATCATAAAGCAGGTGAGCAAGTCGTCTGAGTTTACATTTTGATTCGCCCAGAAAGCAACCAACATCGTCTCACTTTAGCTTAAAAAACTGTAATGCCCATTCCTCTACGTGTAGCATTGACAGCAGCAGCCGGGCTTGGCGCTGCTGGTTCTGGAGGTTACTACTTTTTTACTAAAGCAAACAAGCAACCTTCAGAGCCCATTCAAACGAAAGCCGAACCTAAACACTATGATTGGCGGCCATTTCAGCTGCTGTCAAGAGAGGAGATTGACAGTCGAATAAGATCAGGGCAGTTTGTTAGTAAACTTGAGATTGACCGTGTCAAGGCAGTTTATACAAATCAGCTTCCCTCAAATGATCCTGTTGAAGACAATTACAGCATCAACACTTTCCAACAAGGCTTGATTGTTGGTGTATACGATGGTAAATATACGTCATATTCTCATGCATAGGGTCTAATGTTAAATTAGGTCATATTGGTCCTCACTGCTCAAGATTGATAAAAAAACAGTTACCCATCTATATCGCACGAGAACTGAACAAGGATCCGAATACACCACTCTCGGAGCAAGAAAAGGAGGAAGCTATCTCAAAGGCTTTCTCTGACCTTGATCAAGATATACAGCAGCGATTTTATGATATTTTCCCTAAAAACTTAAAGAGAACTACCGAAAAAGATATCCGTGCTGCTATTGCTCGTCAGCCAGACCAGAAGGCAACTCAATCCATCATTGATGAAGCGATTAATGGATCATGTGCATTGACAGTATACGTGAAAGATGGTGTCGTCTATTCAGCAAACACGGGTGATTCGCGTGTAGTAAGTAAGTAGTAAAAACGGCCCTGTTAATTTTCATATTGCTGATAGACAACAATAGTTGTCAGTCAGGATGAACAAGGTAACTGGAAAGGAAGACGGTTGGTTGAAGAAGAGTCGCCGGCTAATCCATCATGGAGAGCACACATGATGGAGCAGCATCCTCCTGAAGAATCAGACGTCTTGATCATGAGAAATCGTATCTTTGGGCTGATTGCTGTTGGTGGATGTAAGTAGACAAATCATTCTCATACTTCTTTAATGCTCACAATCAACAGCATTTGGCGATATTATGTACAAGGTGCCAGTAGAGTACCAAATGAAAGTACTTCCTTACATTCCATACGATAGCTATAAAACCTTTGCTCGGTATCATCACCGCATCGTAGCCCATTATCGCACACCACCCTACTTGGAATCAAAGCCTTTGACATCTCGACACCAGTTACAAAAGGGAGATAAATTTATCATCCTTGGCACTGACGGTTTATGGGACGAACTCTCGTGGGATGACGTTCGCAGTAGTCAAGGAGACCAGAAGGCAGCAGAGATTATGAGTACATGGAGGTCTAAAGGAGAATCTAATCCTGCGACACATCTTATCCGAGAGGCATTGCTCTATGATGCTGTCTATAAGAATTTACGGGTAAAAGAGCCTGTTGAGGATGAACAACTCGAGTTATCCAAGCGATTGACAAGAAAGCCATCAAGAAGTTATCGTGATGACATTACTATTGTTGTTATAGAGTTGGATGACCCAAGCAGCAATTCAGAATCATGTCCAGCCAATGTTGGACCAGTACATACTGCAGAAGAAGTGGACGTGAATGTTCCAAGATTGGTAGATCCTTCAAAAGTAAATCAATCCTGGTTTTCTGGTTGGATCTGGTCTCGTTTATGATTGACTGTCTTTTAAATTCGCTTTTTCTTTTTTCTTTATCAATGAACAAAAGTACAATCAGTGAAGAATCAAATAAACAGAGAATTAGAGTGACAGCCGCTTGGTAAATCCACTACATGAATCTCTTTACTGGTCCCTTTCGTTTGACCTTTTTTTTTTTTTCTTTTAAAGTGACTTTTGCAAAAAGAGAAAAGCTAAATGTGTGCTTAGCGAAGAAACAACAGAATGCTTTAATTGCATTGCAAACAATGAAAAGTGTGAATTCACTAAAATGTAATAGTAATCAACAATCCAGCTGAGCTTTACTTAAGAAAGAGACTTTTGCTAATAGACTTTTAAAGTAATAAGAAAAGAGGACCCCAAAAAGGGTAGGGACGAGGCAGAAATAACCCAAATGAGGGGGAAAGAAAACTTATGAAAGTTTGACTGTGATAGATATGCAAAGGATTTAGAAAAACGTATTGACCGCATGGAAAGGTTAATCCAAGAGGCCAAAGCATCAGAAACAAGAAAGTCTCCAGATATAATATACGAACTCGAGAAGAATAAGAGCATTGTCCGTCGAAAACAGCGAGTAGAAGAAAGCGATCGATCAACTACTTCTATTCCTATTACTACTACTACTACGGCTACTACTACGACTACTAGCAATAAAACAACACTATCAAACCTATTTGAGGAGTACGGCATATTGAATCCCAAGCAATGGCTTCCGGGTGTTAAGCATGATACTATTCAATACTTGGGCGATCTTTCCACCTTCCAGTTCCTTGGAAGTAGGCTTGACTTGTCACGTGAGATGAAATGGGAAGGGTACACTATAAAAAGGTTTGGAGAGGACACAGTACTGGTTGCTGATAGAAAAGAAGCAGATGTGCAGCAATACAGTCGCCTCATTCCAGAAATTCGATGGCCAAAAGGAATGGATTCCCAAGGCGAAGACATACATCAATACATTTATGACGTAACGGGTCTTGACAAGCACACAGCGGCTCGACTGTTAAAGATGTAAAGTAAAAAAGTAGACCACGATTGGCCCAAAGTTTCTTACGATAATACGCTAGATATTTTGCAAACGTGCACCCCATTCTACCAGTCGTTGATAAGACTGAATTTATTGATCAATATCGCGGTAGAATGAACGCGTTTCCTTCTGGAGATCTGCTGAATGCCATGCTTGGTGCAGCCGCTCGATTTGTAGAGCACCAAAAAGCGGGCTATGAAGGACAAAGAAAGCTGCCTTCGGATGTGATGTTGGATGTGCCTATTGGATGGTCAAACAGCTTTTTTGATCGAGCAGAACATTTGCTACTGAACTGGTCGACAACACCGACGCTTTCAAAAATTCAAACAATTCTGCTTGTATTAAATACTCGCCCAGATCGCAATATCAAGTCATCTGAGTCATGGCAAATGGGAGGCTTTGTAAGTATATCTTGATGGATATAGACATTGATATTAACTTGTTTGTGCATAGGCTATTCGCCTTGTAATACCTAGAGTATACAGTTTTTAAACACACTAACATGATGCATGCATAGGCTCATCTTTTAGGCCTTCACAAAAGCTGTGATCATTGGGATATTCCCGACCGAGAAAAGGAGACTAGAAAAAGAGTGTGGTGGACACTTTATATCACAGATGTGTTCCAAACAGCCATGCTTGGCAGAGGTGTTAACCTTAGAGATGAGGTACATTATTGCACCAAATAATATACAGTGTATAGCTGATTTGGGAACAGGATATTACTGTAGGATATCCAGATGTTACAGCAGATTGGGAAGAAGTAATGGATGCATACGAGATAGACAAAGACAAAATATTAAACAAGCAGCCCTTTCCTCGCTTCCCTTCATTAAGTACGCCTTTTAAAATTACAGTTTCTGTAGGAAAACGAGCACCAATATACGAACTATTCTTGTCACTTGTAAAGTTATCACAAATTAACAGCCGAATCCTCTTGAGTCTACATTCACCTAGAGCGCGACAATTTAGTTATGAACACGGAAGCGATAATATAGTGGCCACTCTGGATCATGAGCTCACAGAGTGGCGATATTCATTTTCAAGGACTGTAAGAAATAGTAGAATACCAGACTTCAATCACCAAAAGGGATATTTTGCTCCAGTTGTCGGTAATTCTATATCATCATCGTATGCATTGTAATGTATTCACATTTTTCCTATAGCCTCTATATTATTACTCTATTTTAGTACACTTATTTTACTTCATCAACCCTTTCTCAAAAAAACAGCCTCTAAATCATCCACAACATCACAACAGATCTGTACAAATGCAGCTAAAGGCGGTATGCGCATAGCAAAAGGAATGGGCATTAAAGAGTTTCTAATGTGTCCGTACGCTGCTGTTACTTATCCTCTTCGACAGTTTGGTTTGATCCAGGTTATTAACGCAAAGAATCCGAACCCTGAGATTTCAGTAACGGCAAAGGAAGAACTGAAGCAGGGCATGGCTCTATCGCAAATGATAGAACCAATGTCATTTGGGGCGCATCATACAAACAAGTTTTATACCGTATTACTAAATCATTTAGAAGAATATGAAAAGTACAAGAGTGAAGATCCCAAGCTTAATGCCAATATGGGATATACATCACAAGCAGTCAACGCCCAGCAGCAGCAAAGTATTATAGAACATTCTGGCACGGCGCCTATGAATGCAGGGCCGTTTTTGTTTCCAACGCTCTCACCTTTTGTCACTGCAATGAATCCAAGTATGGCTCCTGTTGCTTTATACAGTGCTTGAATAACTAATATTTGAAATCAGATCAATCTAACGATATACTGCATAACAAAAGTGAAGAGGCATTCAGTTTATCGCAATTTGGCTTTAATACAGCGATGAATACTGCATCATTGAATGCGTTTTTACAAAACACTATTACGCCTGGCTTGGATAGTTATGATATGACTATAAATCAACAACAGCTTATGAATGACATTCATACATCCAACAATATGTTTAGAAATGACCCAAGTAATCTCTTTTGGAATTTGCCACTAGATGTTGAATCTTTAGACAATTGGTTGAACAATATGAATGACATTGAGTGGATACGGTTTGAGCAATAAATACATTTTATTTTCCAACAAGAGCTCACATCGATGATAAAATGTGTTTTTATTTACAAATGCTTAGCAACCAGCAATAGCATTGATTAACTTTGATGTAAAAACATTGAAGGATTTTGATCGTCGCAGTCCACTATTGCTTACTGATTTCTTATCGTTCATATCAGACGACATCAAATCATTCGATACTACAAACTTGTTATTTTCATTCAAAGCGACCATGGCTACTTGAAGTAGTCTATGAACAAGACTATCATTGGAATTATCTGTATACCAGGCAATCCCATCATACGGAGCCACAATCACGGGTCCTGTTATCTTTGATTGAGTATTGAGAACAACAAAGGCATCAGGAGGCAAATCTTTAATACGCTCCACAAAATCCCTGGAATCATTGTCTTTTTCATTTTTTTGTTGTGATTTAATGGTCCTCTTGTAATTTTCTGCGGCATACTTATTATCGAGAATCTTTTGGTTTTTGACATCAAAGGCAGTCCAAAAGATATCTTTTTCCGATGTTTCCGATTCGTCCTTAGTAGGTTTATAGCACCACACATACTTTCGTTTTTGCAGCTCATAAGCCTTGCGTGAAAGCCTCTGAGAAGTCTTTCTTGATAGGTCTAGCTGTAATGGTGAGATTGGCTTACTTTTACCTGCATCCGCTGAAGCACTCCCCTGCTGTCCTAATGAGACAGAAGAGGTTTCTTGTCTTTCTTTAGAAGCCTGCAGTAATGCATCGTCAAGAGATACAAAAGAAGAGGTCTTTTCTATTTTTGGATACTGTATCTTTGTCGGATGAGCCAAGAATAAGGATGACAGAATGCTTTCCATTATCGAGCTCCGTCTTCGTTCCTGTGATCTCGTTCTAGATTGTGGTGCCAAAGGGTCTCCTACTTGATTATGGGCTGTTGTACTACTCTCAGGTTCGGAAGTGCTCTCATTAGTAATACCATTATCTTTGACAGTTTCTTCTGACGGCTGTGCTTTTACTGATGATGCATTGGAAGTCGTGGTTTCGCTGTTGATAGCATTATTAGATATACCTGGACTGACAAGAACTCCTGGTGGCTGAAATGACGCCATATTTGGACTTGAAAAGGTAGAAGCCTGGTCCATTGTTGAAGAATAAGATTGAATTATGGGAAAAAAAGGAGGCAATACAAGAGGTGGGATATCAAATGGATTGGGTGGAATTAGCGGCCAAGAAGTTGTACTGGGAAGAGTACTTAGAAATAACCGTTGGGTCATGGGGTCCATCATGGGTGCGCCATGACTGCTATGCGAAGACATCCAAGCATGTATATCTGTATTAGGTATAGATGGGTTCACATGATATGGTCCGTGCCTTTCCGCTTGAATGTCAGGTAAAGATGATCTAGCTCTTCGTAGTTGTCTGTATTCAGGGCTATGATTGTAGTAAGATGCGTTGTGTACTGGCCAATTATTTGGAGGATAATCATAATAATACGCATTATCAGAGTACATCTCATCATATTCATAAAGGTGGTTGTAGCTGCTACGTCTATTGTACCTTGATCTGTGCATAGCTGAAAGATTAGGATTGGAATGATCATAATATAGCTGATCTCTACTACTATAGCTGGGATCAAATGGGTCGATAAACACTTGGCTTTGAGATGGTGGATAATAATGATATGCGTTATCCATTATGAGGTATTTGAATTTCTTGAAGAAAAAGGAAAAAAAAAAAAAAAGAAAAAGAAAAAGAAAAGAACATGCCTTTAATGCTTTTTTATGGCGACCTTGATGTCTCGTGCATGTATGATGAGCAAATTCCTCTTATGGAAACAAGGGTCAGCCTTTGCAGATACATTGTGTGTTCCTTTAAGCTTACATAAGAGATAAATGTAAAGGATATAAACGCAAAACGTTTGATCATGTATAACCAGACATGTGTACAAAAAGCTTGACAATAAAAATGATGTAAACCTTCTTTTTCTTATGGCTTATTAAAGCATCTTTATTAGAAAAATACAAACGTGTTCATTACAAAAGGTATACGCTTGTATTTAGTCACAGGCACATAATAAAAAAAAAGGTGTAACTACATTTCAAAATCAGGAAAGAAGGGGGATCACTGAAATATACTTTAGAAATGAAGTGTAGGCTACTTTAACTGATAATGATTAAACATAGTACATTTATTTTATGGAAAACTTTTTGCCCAACAAATCAAGCTTACTAGTAAACCTGTTGTGCTTTTTATCAGGCTCTATATTTTTCTTTGAAGCCTTACTAGTATGTTCCAGACACTGATATGACTTGTTGTATAATCGATAACCAATAGGAAGATACACGACACAAAACGAATGAACCAGCTTCAATATTGCTTCGTAGTACCCGCCTTGATTGCGTTTGATATAAGATAATAACAAGCTGACAACGAGGGTTTGAGAGCGTTCTACGCTATATGAATCAAGTTCACCTAAACAAACCATTAGATGCTTATGTTGATAATTGAATGGATCTTACTGCATTTGGATTCCATAATAGACCAAATTGGACTTATCCTAAATCGGTGATAACTGCTGTTGAGTAATGTAAAAACATGCCTTTTCGCAGCATCAAACTCATTTCCAGAAGATGCAGTAGGTACTTTCTGTTGCTGCTCTAGCGCTTTTTTCACAGTCTTGTGTATTCGATCCTCCAAGTTGGCTTCTACTTCTGACGTGCTTTCTAGGTATGTTTTTGCAATTTTACTAGCCATTCGCCTTCGTTCTGCCTGATTCGAGAACTCATATCGTTGATAATTGTCAACTGCTAAATAAAAGAACTATTCCCACAAATTCATAGAATATGATGAGAACAACGCAGAATAAAAGGACAATAAGTATAAATACCAAATTTTCACTGCAATATTCGGTCATGAGATAATAAAGGAAATATCCTAGTGGCACACTGGAGCGTAAAAGTGCCTTGAGTCCCTGTTGCTTAATATCTTTTATTGATATTTGTACGTCCCCTTGTCTTTTGAAGAATTCGTATTCTTCTGTAACTATAGCATCTTTTGTTCCTTCGCCTTTTTCGGCAATACTACTTTTCCGGCTATGATCATGGCTTGCAGATATCGTACTTCCTATCGACAAAGATCTTGCTCTAAGTATACCTAACTCTGGCGTTATTTTCCGCGTTTTGGCTAACTGAGAGTCCGTAGTCTTTGAGAGGTCTTTATCCACTACTGAAACAAGTGAGGATTTTGCTAATACTGTGCTTTTGGATGGAAATAATTGAAGGTTGGGTATTTTGGATACTATTGGAGTTGATATGGATGATACATCACGAGGGTTATTTTCACCCTCTTCAATGTTTATACAAGACTTATGTTCTGACATAAAGAAAATAATAATAAAAAAAACGTAAGATATTACATAGTACAGGCACTTATAATTATTCTTTGTGCCACGTGTGAGACTTAAACTCTTTGTGAAACTAGTGATCTATCTTGCTATTGTATCTTGTCAGCTAATTTAGTTATGTACTCTAATTCTTGTCTATTAAGCTTAATTTCAATAGTAAACAAATATATTTAGTATCATGTTACAATAATAAAAAGTCCAAGCTTACATGTTAATGGTTACATTAAAGAGCTCTTCTGACAGACAATGAAAATGGGTCTGAGTATGCTGATACTTTTGACCACGTCCCCTAATCGTAAGTTGAAATCATACATAGGTTTGTATAGACTTTTTTGTTATACTTCTTTAATGAGCTGCGATTGTATTTTTTCAATCATCATTTAACTTTTGTATCTACGTTAAAGATACTCTCCCTGCTTTCATCGCGTCGCGACCCTTACCTTTTCTTTTTTGAAGTGTATACAGTAGACACTCTATTATGAAATACAGCAATAAGAAATATTCATGATTATGGAATGCTATTCTCGAAGGACTTCATCGTTTTAAATTTCCTGTGATATTCATCTGGATTGTCGATGTATAAGCTGCAATATGAAATGTCATTCGTGCTGCCGATAGGTATTCCGTAATCGAGAGTCTACTGTACTGTTTTATTAAAAATAAATTTCAGAAAGAGGATAAAATTATGACATGTATGAAAAAAATGATTGGCACATATTAAGAAAAGTATTTACGCAATGGTTAAAAATAAAATGCGTGCGAAAGGAGACAACATACAAATGAGAGTAATAAGTACCAAGGAGAGAGAATATAAAGAATCATACAGTTAGTTATGTAAGAAAATTATTACTATATATAACTTACCCCGAAGGCATCTAGATGTGTCCTAGCGATAACTAGGACGGAGAACTGTCTATGCGTATTCTAGTTCTTGGTTGCTCCTGATCGTCCACTCTTCTTTGACATCTTGTAGGAGCAACAGCAACCCGGAGAAACCTATGAGGAACCATGCCATTACGTCGAAGCCCATGAAGGATGTGCATGTAGTTGAGACAAGCAGCAACATCCCTGTTCCATAAGCGATATCTATCTGGTGCTGCCATGGCGGGTCTACAGTATGGATTGGTGCATCTACATGTCCGTACACTCCCACTTACGAACCTAGTCAAAACGTCCCTGAATTTTTTCTTCACCGTTTCCATCTACAGGCTGAAATTGGGATTTTTTTGAGTGACAAGTTACATTCAGTTCTTACAAAATTGTAGACAGTGCTTTTAGAGACCTTGAGATCCTGAAACCTTTGAAGTAGTCGCTCCATTACTTGCTCCAAGGCGACTGAAGGATTCTCATCTATATACTCCAAGATCACTTGCTTGTGTTCGTCACGAAGTATACGCAGGCGACCGGTTTTCTTATGCTTTATAAAAATACTATCAGGATCCGTTTTGTACATTTGAGCCCATCTTTGAGCTGTGCGAACATGAATACCTAATTGTTTTGCAGCAGCTGAAGCACTCATAACTTTCTCAAACATCAGTTTAAAGAATCTAACTTTGTCTTGATCCGTGTAGAGTGTGTATACTCGCTTACTCAACGCCTCCTTCATGCAAACATCTACGTCATCTTTTGCCATAGAGCCTACGTCGAAATTATTCTCCTGAGGCTGATTATGCAAATACTGAGTGTGTGAACTAACTGTTTCTAAAGCATATCGCTCCTCATCAATGATGTAGTCCATAGGCTCAGGTCTACCGTATTCATCAACTGCATTACCGTGCCCGTCTTCGTAGAAAATTTGAAAGCTCATTTTGTAATACTCAGTATTAGTGAGAAGAAATAAAAGAGCTGACAGTGCTTTCATGCTTAATATACACGACAAAGCTTCTACATATACAACATTTAATTTGTCAGCAAGCGAAAACAACCAATGGTAAACGTGACAATAGAATTTAACGATCGCGAATTTTACTCTTGGCATCAGTGTCAATAATTTTTGGAAAAACTGTATAACACAATTGTATCTATGATGTTGATCAATAGTTATAGAAAATACTGATATGCTCTTCTTATTAAGAATCAAGACCAGAGAGGAACTCGATATAAAGCGTATAATCAACAAGGCTTGTCATTTTACTGACGAACTAAAAAAAAAAAAAAAAAAAAGGTATTTTAGGCTAAACGTATAATATAGGTTTCAATATATACTAATTGTTTTCACTAGAATGTCCATTCTTTAAACAAGCATTATTTGGTGCTTTCAAGAAGAACACAGTATTTTTGCACGTGAGTTGTAATAACCGGAAAAGAATTCTCATATGAGAACCTGCGCGTTCACTGATTCCACACTGCGTAATGAGCGCACTATTCCCAGAAGCTAACGTGGTATGTTTGTAAAATTTACAATATAATATATACATAAAAGTTAAAGCAGCATTTATCCCAATAAGATGTAGCTGTGAAAGCTATTCTCTGCATTTATTGAGTAATAGTAAGTAAAATGATTACAAGTAACTTGTTCAAAAACATAAATATGCCTAGCTTTAAGAAAAGCCCTTCTTGGCCATTTCTGCCTTTTCGTTTTTCTAATGTAAAGCCAAAGGTTCAACAAAGTTCTTGTAAAGATTAAGGAAGCTTGATTTTACCTTTTGTTTACGCTTCTTTTGTTCTTCTTTCTTTTCGGTTTTAGACTTGGGACGATTCTTGTCGACATTTTGATTCACGTCTTTGTTAGTATTATGTTTCTTGGGCATTATAGATATTTCTTAGACTATGAAAATAAAAGAAACATTAAATAACACGCCTCTCATTTATAGCCAGTCCTGAAGCTACAAGGGTTCTATGTGATAGCGTGTGAATGGCGGTTATTATTGGATAAAGATATGGGCGTTTCTTTAACTTTATTAAATTTATGCAGCTGTAGAAACACCCTCCAAGAAAACTTCCCTTCCTTTGCGAGATGTTTTATTATATGCGTCAGTACACAGTTACAAAATCTATATCATGTAAAAAATATAAGGGGGAGGAGTAAGGGGGTTACCGAAAAAGTAACTTTTGCAGAAAACAAGCAGAAAATTTCTTCCGTGATAGTTACTATAAATAACACTGCTCACTATAATATGAATAAGCTATCATTAATAAAATAGAAGCAACAAGCTCTAGTATCGACAAAAAAAAAAGACCGTTGTCTGCTATGGGTATATTTTAAGGCAGCATAACTTGTTAAACCACACTAAAAAGCAATATATTCTGGCCATGTATCAGTTCTGCTAGTTCATAACCTTATTTTTCTACTTGGCGTAACGGAAAAGTATGTTTTCCCTTGTATATTGCTAAATACAAAATACCATAAATCAAAAACCGGCTCATCTAAGCGTTGAATGTCAGAGTACCCATATGATCTGCACATAGTACTTTGCATAAATTTACTTCTTTTGCATGGTTTGAATAAGCTCGAAGATTGTTAACATGCCCCTGTCGCTTTGAGTTACCACGTAGCTATCAATGTGTGGATAATGAGGAGCGTGTATGTCTATAGTCTTTGTTTAAAAGCTAATTGTTACCTTTACTTTACTTCAATCAAAACAGCCTGTGAAATTCTTTACCGGCTATGTAGACGAAATTTATGCTAAAGGCTCATCTGGGCTCGGAGATGACAGCGGAGAGTAGGGGTAACTTTCAGCTCTTGCTAACCAAGACGCTCTACTGCAAGTATAAAAAAGAACTGAAAAGAACAACAGACTTCAGTAACAGTACTGCACTACATGCTGTTAATGCATATATTACAGCTTTTTAGGATAGCCGATTCGTTCCTCAATCTAGCAATACGCTTTTTAAGCTTGCTTGATAATTCATAACGATATGCTAACGAATGCCTTACAATGCTTTATGAAAATCAAAAAAAGGCACTAATACCTATGGTATCATTTTTTTTCTTCAAAAACCCCTTTATTACTTTTGCAAGCATATAAAAACTGTTACCTACAAGCCACGCTTATCTTCAATGTTGAACGTCTCCTGCAAAAGATGTAACTACAACATCCTCATTTATGTATCAGTAATGCAATTGCCTAATTATCCATTTATCCGTCTTCGTTACTATCAGACAGAAACATACTTAAGTGTATATCTTTATAATTAACACGAGAATAAGGTTAATAAACCGTAGGTGCTATACACGTCATCTGTGTACCTTTAGAGGAGGCTGGTGTACACGCGTGGCTGATGAAAAATGTATTTCTCAAAGGAAGGGGGTCAACCGGAGATAAATTGCTTCCTGTACCTATGTGCTTGTATGTAACCGGTTCATGCCCTATTGCTGTCGATCATGTCATAGCTGACATTAGGCTGTAATATGAAAGCATTGTAAGATATTGGGTAGCCATGACAACATAATCTTCGGTAAAAGTGAAGGCATGGCTTTTGGTAGCTCATTCATGACGCATTCAGTTGTTGTTACCAATAGCTTAAAGCAGTGGCAAGTATCCTTAACTATGTGTGATATAAAGTAAGGGGAATAATTCTAGTTAGATAAAGAAGATCAAGTAGCCTTCATCGTGTTTGAATGTTGAAAAAAGAAAAAACTTGTATGACTCTTGCACATGAGGTGCGGGGTTCTCTTTTGGGGAACTGAAGTTTAAAATGGATTATTAATACTACATACATAGGCAGTTTTATTTATGCATCAGGTACGTTTCATCAACTTCAACACAAAAAGGAGACTCAGTTCTTACTTCAATACATGCACGGTTACACAATGATGATCGACAAAATCAGATAAATGTATACATAAACACATAATCAAAAGAGTAAAAACATATTTACAGAGAGGTTATGACCATAACAATAACAATATACTTTTTAGAATATGCAGCAGAATTTCTACTTACAACCCAGATGTATAGAACATAGAGCTGCATTATTCCCCAGATTAATATGCATTTACCACGCTTTCATGCCACGTGAAATCAGCTTTGCAGCAGAGATGCAAGGAGTTGGATATACGGATAAAAGAAGACAGAAAATGAAATAAAGGGGGGTAAATAAAAGATAACAAAATACTGTAGTACTCTCATGTGTGTAATACAGGGCTTGTTATATGAGTTCTTTTGTTGTCTTGATAACATTAGTTTAGTTACAAAAGATTAATAATAAAGAAAAAGAGAGAGAAAACTGATAACAAAGACTAAATCGTTTAAGCGGGCTAACATTCGGTCCTTTCGGGGACATGTTTTTCCAGTTCGGATTTAATGTCATTTTCCTTGATTATCCGAATGCATCCGCAGCAAATCTATAGATGAGCCTGTAAAAATATATTTATATAAATGTTTGATAATATGATGTCTAGGATCTAAATTGACCAATGATATTGTATATTCGTTTCCACGAAAATAGACCCTCAGCTGTTGCTAAGAATATTTGGGTTTATCTATAGTTTTATCAATTACAAATAAGCGGCCTATCAATTATCGGCACTACTTTTATGATTCATATACCAAATATAGTAATAAATGTACATTTTGCCGTAGAGCGCGCACACACGTACATACACACCTTCCAAGGTCTGGGCATATAAATAGAAAAATAAATCAAATTAAAAAATTTTTTTGTCTTTTCTTTTTCCTTTCATCTTATTTCATTGTACTTTATTATTTAATATGCATTCTACTGCAACCATGGTCGACGTAAATCAATTAACAGATAAACTACAGCAAATTGACTTTAATTCACCAGCCAAGATATTTCAGAATAAGCATGCTGTCCATCAATTCCACAATATTACACCTGATGTTTCTATGCCTGGCACACCATTATTATCTCCACATAATAAAAGAAGTAGCCAAACATTATACGATTCTGATACCCATTCATTACCTACCACCGCTGTACATACACCCCCTTCTCTATCCCCTCATCATAGTGATGATGACAATGACAAGCCCCGAGAAAAGAAGTCAAATGATAATGAAAAAGATAACTACTATCATAGCAGCAACAGTACTGTATCATTGCCATCAAGGCCAGCTACACCTTCTCAATTCGTCTTTAAAAGACCTCAATATAATAAAGAATATCACCACACCCACTTTCATCATTTGGAAAAGAAGGATACCATATTTCACGACTTGAAAAGATTCTTTAAAGGGGATAAAAAGAAGAAGAAATTGCCTTCGATTGCAAGCAACAGTGATCTATCATTTGCTAATGAGTTTAATCGTGATCTGGAAGGCAAATATGGCAAGTGGGGTAAGTGTAGTAAAATAATGATTATTAATATGTAAGTCTTAACTAAATTTTTTTAGGTCGATTTGTAGGAAAGGGTGCCGGTGGGTCGGTGCGGTTGATTCGACGTAGTACAGATGGAAAAACATTTGCCGTGAAACAGTTCAGAAAACGAGGTCTAAATGAGCCAGAAAAAGAATATGTCAAGAAGGTCACTGCCGAGTTTTGTATTGGTTCTACATTACATCATCCCAATGTCATCGAAACTCTGGATATCATACAGGAAGGCCAAAACTTTTATGAGATTATGGAGTTTGCCCCAAATGACCTATTCAACATCGTCATGAGTGGCAAAATGTCCCGTGAAGAAATCGCTTGTTGCTGGAAGCAGCTGTTGAATGGTGTTCGATATATGCAACAGATGGGCTTGGCTCACCGTGATCTCAAGTTGGATAATATGGTTTTGGACGAACGAGGCATTGTCAAGATTATCGATTTTGGTTGTGCTGTTGTCAACAAGTATCCATTTGAAACCAAGGTGCACAAGAGTAAAGGTATCTGTGGCTCCGATCCTTACATTGCTCCTGAACAATTTACTGAACCCGAGTATGATGCTCGTCTATCTGATTTGTGGTCCTGTGGTATCATTTTTATCTGTATGTCCATTCGTAGATTTCCTTGGAGACTTCCTCGTCCTGATAAAGATCAATCTTACAAAAATTTTGTAACTCCTTCTACTGAAGGCGCCGAGAAATTATTCAAGATGCTTCCACGTGAATCAAGACCTATTATGAAACGCATCTTGAATCCAGATCCTGAAAAGAGATGCTCACTTGAAGATGTACTAAACGATGATTGGGTTAAATCAATTCCAACCTGCACCGTGGATCATCCTGAAAAGTCTCATGCTCATCACCTGTTGGTCGAACCAAGCTCTGAAGTAAAGGAATCTTGTAACATCATCGTTCTGGATCATGTACCTTCTACTTCGGAAGAATCTGAATCTTCGGTCGAGACAAAGAAAAAGAAGAAGCATCGTTTACTTAAATAATAACAACAACAACAACAACAATAACAACAATAATAGAAAACAATAACAATTTCTTTTTTGTAAATAGTAAAGTACATATTCTTATACATACAAACATAAACAAACAAATAAACATGCAGAAAACATCACTATTTTCTTTCATTAATCAATCTTTCAATATCCTCTAATCCTTTAATTCCACTTGCTGCTCTTCCTCTTTCCCAGTCAACCACGATAGGACATCGAAGCACTTCTGGTTTATCCTTGATTATTTTGAATGCATCTTGTGCATTATCAATGATTTGACTTGCTTCAGGTAACAACATATCTTTCCATGGCGTCTTGCTTCCCAAATAGCTTGCTACTTGTCTTAATTGTGTATCGGTTATGGGTTGTTTGTATTCATCCATGACATCGATACGATACTTTTCTTCTCCATCTGCATTCTTTTGTCGACTCTGAAGTAGCCTTAGGGCCGCTCTAGAATTATCCGATTTGACATTATGGAATAGCGTAAGAATAGGTAACGAACGTGGTGGTCTGAATGACATAGCGCAGTGAAAAAGAAAAATAATGCTCAATTTGTGGAAATTAATAACATGCTGAGATTAAACAGAATCCCTGCTGACATGCAAAATATCACTTTAGCTCTCCTATAATTGACCAACTACTTTTTGCACCTTGACCAAGCGATTGATGCCTTGCGTTTTCACTAAATGCACTGAGTTATGGTTGGTCAATTTTCTTACCTAGCCTTTAGCTTTATATCAACTTGACTGCTCTTTTACTGAAAGTTCTAGATCATAGCGTAATTTCTGCAAAGACCTTTGAGTTTATATACATATTTTGTCATGACAAAACCCAAGTCACTTGCAAAAATCGAGTCAGCTACAGGACGAAGGTTTGCCCTTCTACTTTGTTTTTACAAGCAAAAGTTTTCAAGATAAAGACAATGGCTATTATTTGTAAGATGTGCGCGCGTGCAAACTAGAATTCCTTTAAATGCTTACAGCAATGCACGTATACTAACTGAAACTTGTCTTTTATTGTCACCATTAAGACATCTTTTAAACAAACAATAAACCATGACGAAAAGCCTAAATGTGCAGGAATAAATATAAGTCACATAATTATTACAAATTTGAAATGCTATTACCCTTCATAAGGAACGACCTGTAAGAAAGACCAAATTAGAATATCGAATGAAGCTTAAAAATGAATCTTACTATCGTATGAGCGCACAACGTGCTCGT